>PRKT01001339.1:20573-68464 GCA_003671525.1 Saccostrea glomerata | reverse complement strand
AAAAAATGTTGGAAATGAAATAAAATTGTCGGAATTGAAATTTTAAGCATGTCGGAAATCCAATGCAAAATACTGGAAATTAAATGCAGTGAAAGAAAACAGGAATATGAAATGAGCAAGCACACAAAATTGTGTACACTTAATAAAACCCTTAACCCTGTATATTGTGTTCATTTGAGATAATTTCCATTTTTCAAAAGATAAGATATTTATAAGCTTAACTTATTGTTGGGAAGCTGACACTTATTCAGTTTACAAGAATCTGTAGCTCTGGAGCTTCAAACGCAATTACCCAGAGAACAGGCCCAAGCAACACGTATCAAAGTAGTGGGAGCAACCTCCAACATCGCTCACCTGAGCACATGGGCTAGGTAAAAACAAATCAGCTCAGCACTCAAAAGTTTACTTGGGGAAGGGAAGGGGATGGACTTGAATTTTATACTTCTTGCCACCATATCAATATAAACTAGTGCTAATTGTAACGGGGACCGTTACAGATGTTCCCCAAACGCTCCCCAACTCCCTTTTGATGCCATATTCCCTCTAAGCTTCATTAAAGAAGACAAACGCTATGCATTTGAGACTTTAATAACGTTTACCCAGAAGTGTACCAAGTTCATTCAAATTTTAGCATTGCACGCGTGCACATGTGAATGCATGTGCGTAATGACCATATCTTCTTGTCATAACAATCTAATAATAATAATGTATTAATGTAAAAACTTTGGGCCAGGAAAGATGAAACTTATGTAGAAGCATCCTCAGGTAGTGTACATTCAAGTTTATTCAAGTCATGACCCCCGGTGGTAGGTTGGGGCCACAATGGACGACCAACGTTTTAAATAGAAATATATAGGAAAATCTTCTTCTTAATAACAGCAAAGCCATGATTGGTCACGTTTATATGGAAACATCCTCAGGTAGTGTAGATTCAAGTTTGTTCAAATCGTGACCCCCGGGGGTACAGCCACAATGGGTGATCAAAGTTTTACATACTAGGAATATATAGTACAAATATACAAAAATCTTGATTGGTCTTGTTCAAATGTTAGCATGATCCTCAGGTAGTTTAATAGATAAAGATTTGTTAAAATCATGACCCCCAGGATTGGGTGGGACCACAAAAGTACATCACTTATTTGGAATAAAGCCACAGTTAGTCAAAAATATGTAAGCACCCTTAGTTAGTGTAGACTCAAGTATGCATAGATTCAAGTTTGTTCAAATCACCCCCCCCCCTCTTTTAGGATCGGGACTACTTAGGCATTTACTGAATTGATTTTTAAAAGCCACAGTGCTCAGGTGAGCGATGTGGCCCATGGGCCCCGTGTTACATGGATGAGTTCGATGTCAATTGCTTTGTTTTTGTTGCATAATATTTCCATTTTAAGATATGAACTAACCCGATACATGAAGATGACCCTCTGACCATAGTTTGCATAATTTTTGAAATATGTTTGCACTATATGAATGAAAATCTCACCAAACAACATACAAAATAAAGTTTTTACTTGTGTGACTAGCCATGTTTTAAATTCATTTGTATTTGATCTAGCTTTGGACATCTTGCAAAATTTCTTTCAAATGGTGTAAACTTTAATTTTACGTAAATAACCGTAACTGACTGCGATGCGACTTTTCTTATTTTGATTTATTTTAATGTGCCGCGTCGCCCTCATGGAGCAGTGGTTAGAACGTCTTCACTAGAGTCACGAAGTAAGGAGTTGATCCCTACGTCGCGGGTTCGAATCCCACGGTGGGACGCAGTAGGTGCTACCTTTGAGCTACCGCGAACGGTTCTTTTCGTTTGGAAAAAAAAACTCTCCAATCTATGACAAGTATCAATAGAACAATTAAAACCTGATCTTCCTATTCAATTGGAAATATCATTGGAAATGTTTCCATAGTGACGTTATTCATTTTATTAATCTATTTATTTTCATGAGGAATTAATCCATACACTGTAATACTTTCTGAGAAATCTGTGACGAGTGCCTAATCTTTCAATATTATGAATAACGACTACAGAGTTTCCCAAACTGAAAATATAACATTGTTTGCTATGTGCTAGAAATAGTTGTTATGGATTAAATGAGTTTAAAAATACTTTCGAAAAACAAACATTTCAACATCATTTTTTCTTCATGACGTGATTTAGATAAAGATTTACAGGTAACATGAATATGCGTCAAACTTTCTTTGTGTCGTTGCTAGGGGAGTGGGGTTGTTGCTATGGAAATAAGTCATTGAACAATGTTCAATAACTTGATACAACATTTTAAATTCTTTCCGAACTATCAACATGCAATTATCAGCATATTACTTGAATATCCAATTCCATGACAAACAATACAATCCCAAAGTCAAATCTGTTTTACAGGAGACATAGGAACTTTGGTTGTCATGTACACGGAATCCTTGCCATATGGGTTGATTAAGTACCAAAAAAAAATAACAATAATAAAACCACCATTTCACTGTCAATTTTGATCAACCGGATTTTTCTGACTTATTTTGGATAAGCCTTAATAAGATTACACGAATACATGCCAAAATTACCTTTCTTTGCCTTGTTGCTATGGGGAACCTGCCGTTTCTATGGAGATAAAGAATTAGGCAATATTCAATAATGTGCTAGGGAGACCGAATTTAATTATACTATTTTAAAATTTGTATCTCGTTTATCATAAATAACCGTTCATTTGATTTTTCCTTAAACTTTTTACATTGTTTCTCATTTTATCCATCAAAAAGCCCATTTTTGTTGCTAGGCAACGGATTCGATTTTCAAAAGAGCCCATGGATTTGACTTCAAATTCTAAAAGAGAAATACCTCTGCTTTTATGTGAGATGCATGCAACAACTGTATTAATCTGGCCATTTTTAAAATTTGGCCTTGAATATTGCCAAAATCACGAAAAATGCTGAATCAGCAAAACTTGTAAAACATGTGTACCTTCCAATGTCTACCACAGAACTGACTTAAGACCTAAATATTTTTTATTACATTATTAGAACACAATAAATGTGTATCTTTATTACACCCATAAGTAAGAATAATTCTGATGGTATTTACATGTTATTTTAAGCCTCAAATATAAGTGATTTTTTGTCCTTCAACACTGAAAAATCCGCCCGTTGCTAAGGAAATTTCTTTGGCCGGGTTTCCATGGTTACCATGACTCAAAACATTTTTCATTTTACATACATTGTTCATACTTCAAAATAAATCTATGAGTGAAAAATCATCAAATTCTGAGAACCCTCATATATCACCCTTTGTCTGATTTTTATGTGGACTGGTACTTAATATGTCCCCGATGGATGTTTAAAGCCACAGATGGTTTTTTATTTGTACTAATGAAAAGGTCTTGTCATAATGATCACTCCATGTCAAATATTAAAACCTTACTTTTTGACATACATCAGACAGACCTGAAAACAATATACATCGGGGATCTTTCGATCCTGGGACATTATAAAAAAAAGTTATTTTTCTTAATGATAAATACACATGTAGCAAGAAAGAAATTTTCTCCAAAATTTTAGAGATCATTGTTTAAATTTCGTGGCCTCTCTGATTTTTCTGTTTATTTGAACAACTTCATATTTGCTTCATAATTTGGTGATTTAAAAATAAATAGAAAAATAAGCGATGGAATTCTTCTGTTTGGGAGGTAAGAAATCTGACATATTTCACACACAGATCCTTAAAAAGTACATATGTCTATGACGTTCTGGTTTCTCATTCAGCCGTAAAATTTATTGCATATTTGTTTAAATTGTTTTTTATCCAAAAAATATTCTTTGTCGAGGGTCAACAATTTAATACTTTGGTTAGACATATGATATACATCTTCCTAATAGCTATCTTTTAAAATTGTAACACCCTTTCTTTTTATCATAGCCTTATCTGCGCTCTACTTAAACACAAGAATCTGTGGAAATTGAAAATGAGAAATCTTGTGCTTTGTTTCTACCTGATTATTATTTCTTGTTTTATATTTGGAATATTGGCATTTCGTGAGTAATAAATACTTCCTTTTTTGGCCAATCCAATCACCAACTTTAAAACTAAAGCTATAAGTTACGATTTTGTTATTTACATGTGCTGTTACTTTCATCATTCACATTTAAAAGTCACTTCTGACTGAATTTTTTTCTGCATAGTACCTCTTATCAGATGGTTTCTTTTTTCTTAGATTCATTACTAACAATTTTTTTTCCACATTGTATTGCTAGCACTCTCGTCGCTAGCAACTAGGTAAGTCTAAATTCCTGGAATACGCATGGTTATGCTTTCTGTGAAAACTACTTTAGATAGCTATAGACCGTACGATAAAAATTCCGATGTATCATTAAATAACTTTAGTTATTGTGTAACTTAAATTTTAAAGATAACTACATAAGTTTAATACTTCAAATTTCCCCTTTTCAGACGGAGAAGAGTCATTATCTGATTGTTCTAAACAAAGACAAATGGGTTTTTTTACGTTTAAGCAAAAGATAGACCCAATTTTCAAGATCTCACCACAGTGAAAATATATTCTATATGCTCGCAATCATGGCAATATACAGATGCCAAGCAAAAAAAAATCAATAAACAAGGATTTACACTAGAAATTACGAACAAATACATTACTTATTTTAAAAATTCTGTGTATGGCTTTTAACCTTACAGTTCTTGACAAAGATGACCCTAAGGGCCAAGCTTCTTCACATCTTCACATTCGGAACGCTCTGGAAACTCCCATGGGTCAACACAAAAATCTCACCTTCACCCCCACCCTCGGCCCTCATATTTTCTTTACCTATGTGTCTATAAAATACACTTCACAAAAATTATAACTTTATTATTATCATTTGCCTGGAGAAACATTAAAACATTCAGCAAAATAAATTACTTGATCACGGACCTTCCTTTCTGTGTTTAAAAATTGCTCAGCTATCTTTTTAAAAAGAAAACTTGTAATCCACTAATTCAACATTGAAATTTTTATTTCCAAAATGATTAATAAATATTCAAATATACATGTAATACGTTTATCCTACATGTACATGTTACATATACAGGTAACTCTAGATGGCTCGAACTTCGATATCTCGAAGTTCTTGATCGCTCGAAGTGAGTCTCGGTCCCGATTTCCCCCCCCCCCTATATAACTTAGCAAATTTACTTTTGATTTCTCGAACTCTTGATCTCTCGAAACCCTTGATCCCTCGAAGTCAAAATGCATATTCTATTGAAATTTATCCTCGATACCTCGAAGTGGCTATGTGTATACAAGTTACATAATAAGAAACTTTACCTGGACATTTAATGGCCCAAGGCAGAAGACGCGGGGCTCGTGAAACGGGATGTTTATTCAGGTGACACTTAAACATCAAGATGATAATTGATTTATAATTAATTTCATATTGCCTATATGCTATTAAGATAATTATCATCGACTGTATTACAATAATTTAGAAACGCATTGTCGCTGAGAAATTGTAATTGCAGATTAGAAGATGAAACACTTAGTAAATTTAGTTTTTATTTCGAGTCAGTGTCAAAGTTTAACGAAATATGAAAATCCAGAAACAGCCTCAGTGTCTATATGACGACTATTGTTGGACAGATACTTACAAAACTTTTTTTAATGCACTTGTTTGGAAAAAATCACAATGCTATGTACCACGCGGCGCTGTAAAATGTCGTTTTCATATAACGAATGCGTAGTATGATGTCCGAATAAAAAATAAACATAAAATGACGATGTACATTTTTAGCTTTACTCAGATTAATAAATATTTATCTAAAATACGAAATCATATCGCTGTTTTATAAAAACCACGCGTGAAAAGTTAGCACTGCATGAAAATCATTACATCCGGTAAAACTAATTTTAAAACCTGCCAAACAAATCCGAAAAATTCCGGACTCTTGAAAACTCGAACTCTTGATCTCTCGAAGTTTTTCCTCGGTCCCGAGGACTTCGAGGTATCGCGAGTTAGTATTTGAATATATATATTAAAATTGGCGTTTGGATAGAACCCAAGACGTTGGCGATTGATGTAATGAAGCAAGTCAGTATTTTACCCTTAGATATTTGGCTAGTCAAAGAGAAGCGAATTAATGAGTCTCGAAGAGGGTTAAAAATAACATTTTTTCATGCTGTAAACAGTCGGGAAAATATAATAAAGGAAGTCGTTCTGAAGAATATAAGTGGAATAAAAAAATTTCGGCCGAAAGGAACGGTTTACAGGATGATGTGCGTGAAGGAATACCATCATTCCGAGATTGCAGTGCTGTAAAAATGAATTTCGTAGCGTAACTTTACCGTATTTCCGTAAATAACGTCGTATTTTACGCGGACAAAGGTTTGAAAATTTGCAGGATCTGAGACAAACTGTGTTAAATACTATTTTACATATGAAATCGGGTGGGTCGATTTACCCAAATGGACCCAAATGGGAACTCAAATGGATCCAAATGGAAATGAAATGGACCAAAATGGAATATATAATATATATAATATATCGTATTTTCAAGTTTTGACTTATTAAAAATATAGAAAATAAAGAAATTAGAACAAAAAGAGAATATTTTATTATCATTATTTTCTTCAATTGTATTCTGAAAATTGCGATTTAATTCTATATATAATAACTATTGAACATAGTTGAATACAAATTGAAGTATTTTATAGTTTCTATGGCCGTAGGAACGGATGGGGAAGGCATGCCAACCAACCACCCCCCCCCCCCCCCCCCCCAACCCTCCGCCCTTACCCCCAAATTATTTTGCCGGTATATATAATACTATCAAAACTTCATGTCTCAAAATACAATATTAGAGATTAATTTTTAAAAAATCATTTGTAACTGTAAGTTCATTTATTTTCATCATTTTAAATACGTATTAAAATACGATAATACATATTCAATATTCCATTTGATTTCCATTTGGGTCCATTTGTGTTTTATATTCGGGTCCATTTGGGTTCCATTTGGGTAAATCGACGCGCCGTATGAAATCTGAACAGTGTTTACACGTTTTTAATGGCTGCTTAAAACCAAATATTTTGTATTGAGTTAAACAGTGCCTGTGTTGAGAAAAGTTACATGTATTATTAAGCTTTTGACGTTGGGTACGTCAACGATTTTGTTGTAGTACTCCGGGTATGATCATTTGTATTTTTGTATCTGATAAATATACCACTATAAAACATGCCATCATCACCTTGCATGTGCATGCACGTGCGTTTGTTTGCAATACGTTTAATGACAAAAAGTTGATATCATTGTAGCTTTTAAAATTATTTTAAGAATTCCTGCGATACTGAGCATATTCTTAAAGAGTTATATAGGAAATTGGCACTAAAAGGAAGTTGGGGAGCGTTTAAGGAACATCTGTAACGGTCCCCGTTACAGTAAAAACTAGTTTGCTATGATTCTTTCTAGTACATATTGTTCATATTTGCCTCTGCACTTTACAAACCACAATAAAACATTCCAAAAATAAATATCATTTAAACTGTTTGCGTCTCCTGTGTTTTGTTTGACATATGACAGCGTTATGTCGGACAAAATGAAAATTCGGAAACCTTACTGCACATCAACATGACACCACCAACTATCTTCCATTCTTTATTTTTCTATCAGGAATGTAAAAATGCCTTTTTTAAGCTCGAAGAAATATCTATCTAATCAGAATGTAAGCTGCAACTGCTTTTGGCAGAGACCTAAAAGGAGGTTCAAAGACCATTAAAGCTTTTGGTATCATAACGATCCAATTGGGCAAAATATCATCGGAAGTTTCATAAAAACCATGTCACTAAAAACTCGACAGTCGCAAATCTATACAAATCACTCCATTCGTGCCACCTGGATAACCACATTTGATCATAAAAGCATCATATAATGTCTATAAGTGGCCACAAAAATGAAAATTCTATGAACTCTATCAAAAGTTATTTTTAAAATGTGTCAGAGGTGAAAAATCATGGACTGTACAGTGTTTTACTGATTATTGTTAAAACAACATTACGGCTCAAGGTTCTGAAGAAAGAGCTTAAAGTTTTCATTTCAATTTCTCTAATCTTTCAGATTATGAGGTTCAGCAGCTGGATAATGACTAGTTACATGTGATTTCTGAAATTGTAATTTGTTTCTAGGGTCAGGAAAGGAAAATTGCGCAATTCCACATAACTGCCATTTCCGCTTGTAGTGTACCATGCATCCCTTCCCATAATCCATTAGTTTCTCGTGTCAATCAGGTTAAATATATACTATCATCTGAATGACAAAGTTTGAAAAAATGGATTTTCTCTGATATGAATTCATGTTTAAGAATCAGAATGCTTAGGCATAAAATATTAAAATCGTTTTTTTTATCTGCGTTACAAAAGTTTTGTTATCAAATAAGGTTTTCTTTCAGAATATATTATGTTTTGGTTTATATCTGTACATGTATATTAAAAAAACAATTAACAGATTTGAAGGATGCTGAAATATTGGAGAGATATTATAAGAAACATTCAGAAATTAGGATTTATTATTAAGCTAGGATTCTTCTTTATAATCTGTCTAAATGAAATTTTCAAAGTAAATTTTCTTATATGTCTGAATAAGATATATTGAGGTGAAAAAGAGTAAAAAGAGCATATTTTTTCCTTATAACACTTGTACAACTTTAAATTGTAAACAGCGCTTGAAAAATAGCAATGACTATACATTGTAGATAGTTTTCGATGGACCCAAATTTAGCAAAAGTTACCATATTGGAGGTCTACACGGTGAGTTTTCCTCTTCGTCTTACCAAGTTTAAGAAAATATAGCAGAAATATTTGGAAGAAAATCTTTATTAAATAATTTTTTCTTAAGGAGGCTGGGGGGTCAACAAATTAACCAAAAATAAACCACCAAATTTAACTTATATTTTCAGATACGGTATCTTAAGCTGTCAGCTATCATTTGGCAACGAAAAAAAAACATACATTTTAGTTTTAAAATTTGATCATTTTTGTATATCTTTATATGGAGCTCTTCTTTTAAAGGAAATCAAAATAGTCTGAAAATGGCTGCCACACACCAGCCTAGTTAATAAAGGAGCCTTCCAAAAATTTATATACTTCAGAAAAATAATGATTACTAATTCAAAATCGCAAATATAAAATTTAAAATTGGTTGAACAATGAAGGAATATGAGCATTTGGACCTCCAGTATGGCGACCAACGGGACCTAACTTTTGCTTAATTTAGGTCATATGAAAACTCTATATTTTTGGCGGTTTGATGGCGTGTGAAAATATTTCCTTTTCTGCTTATCAATTTTTTTCAATAGCACAATGTATTTATTCATAATTTTTCCACAATCAAAGACTTGAAAAAAAATCAAATATTAGTTAAATTGATAATAAGGGACTGAAGTTTCAAAATATATCCACAAATATTATTTTTCAAACAAACTAGAACTGCGTTCCATTTCAAAAGCTTCTAATTTAAGTCCAAATTTGAGCCAAAAATCCGTAAAAAGACTTTTTCCTCTCTTAGTAAACGATAAAAACTTTTTATGTATCATTTTGTAGCTTTATGTGATAACTTTACTATATGAGAAAAAACTTAAATATAGGAGGCATATAAAAATTAAGTTATTTATCCTAAAAAATTTAGAAAAGTCGAGAAAAATCCTACTAGTATAAATATCTATAATGATTTTAGTTAAATTATTTATGTCAATTTGGTAGTATCATCTCATAGGCCCTATATAGTATTATCATTTTATGCAAATAGAAAAACATACAATCTTTTGAAATACTTGTAGGAATCGCTTGATTGGCAAAAGTGGTTCTTTAATTTATTCTTAGTGTCCAGGGAAAAGGTAATGATCTTGACCTAACCTGGCCTCTAATATAAAAGGGTGAAACTTAATCTTACTGATAATATCACTTAGTGCTATTGTCTTCTTGATTCTGTGAAAATTTCATTAATTTTTAAATACAGAAAATTTTTGAAGAATCCTACCTTAAATGGTGCATTAGGTTTTTAAAAAGAGAGTAAACTTGAAATACCTTTAACAATTATTTTTAAAACATTATTTGTTGCCTCGATACACTGTACGCAATATCGCATTGTTGTAATGTGACGTTAATTTTTGCTAAAAGCTATCCAAATTAAAAGTTTGCAAAACTGTAATTGCAATAACCAAATAACCATTTCTACATACACTGTATCGCAATTACATTTCCTACTTTCATAAAGCTTTCAACATAAAATCACAGAATTTTGCTTTTAGAATTGTTCTTGTTGGACTTTATAACCTGTTTTTGGTGAAATATATTATATATATTTTTTCTACGTAGATAATTTAGCACTTGGCAGGAACGTGACGAGATTTTTTTACAGTACAACTCAGGGTGATGGAAATACTAGGAACTTAACAGACGGAGATACCGTAAAAACATGTGAACGTCTCAAAGGTTTTAACATGTGGTTAACGATCGATCTTCATCAAACATATAGCATCAAGTCTTCTAGACTCATATTTAAAGGTATGCTCAATAAATACATGCATTTCTTACCTAGCTATCTGACTTCACAGATAGTTAAAACATTGCCACACTTACTAAACAGCTAACAATTAAATACAACAAATAATAATTGATAAACTTTAAATTGTCAATATATAGGACAAATCATGTTTTCTTTTTTTTTATTTTGATACAGAAATATTTGCGACCAACGGAACTAATATTCGCTATGTGGATAACTCTTTCGACTGGCCTTATACTGTCTTTCAATCATATAGAACGGTATTTCCACAAACAATAGAATTTGACATTCAACGCACAGGGGAATCCGTTTATTTAAACTTTTTTAGTGATTTGGGTAATACCTTCGAATTTGAATTATGTGAAGTAGAAATTATTGGTAAGTTGCTTATTACACTATATAGTTTATCGGTTGTGCAATTGAGTTGACTTCCTTATTTCATGAAAGTTTATAATATGCACTCAATCACTGTCAATTTTGATTAGAAAAGCTTTCTCTAAGAGTCCTGCAATATGACTTTTTTATTTTTATCAGGCTGTGAAGTTGACCACTACGGTGACGACTGCTTGCCCTGTAATAAGTCTGAGAATTGTGAAGTTTGTGACATTTACAATGGAGCATGCTATGTCTGCAGTGAAAATTTTACGGGACCTAACTGTACCATAAGTAGATATACATTGTATCAGGTTTACTTAGATAAGTTTTAAAAAATCAACATTGTAATTTCATAATGTAAAGATTTATTGATACATATACTTATGCTGATAAGACCTTTTATTTTGAATTTTGCAATTTTGTTGTCTGAGAACTCTTAGCATTTCAACATTGTCATTTTAAACACAATTAACGGATTGTTTTTATCTTCATTCGTGGATGTTGAATGTATACATGTAACAGTTTTTTCCTATTTGAACTTTAATCCAGAAACCGTCCGATGACGAACTTTAAAGGATCTGTCCTTTTTTTTTTTTAAAAAACTGGCGATTTTATTTTTTTGATTTTGTAGATACCGAAAATATTGCTTTACAAAGACGTACATACCTTTATTATCTGGATACAGACAAGTATTACTTACCTTCTCATGTATTGTTCGATGGGTCTACCACGCAACCCAGCTGTATTGATTCACCATTTTTCTGGACTGGACAAATATTTACCTTAGACATTTACATGAACCTGTGGAATGCTTATAACCTTAGAGAGATACGGCTGTATATAGATATAAAAGGTACTATTGATGGACAATTACTTACAGAACGTCGTTCAATGCACATGTTTGAAAAGTCACAATGCTATGTAACACGCATTTAACGCTGTAAAATATCGTTTTTCATATAACGAAAGCGCAGTGTGATATCCGCTTTATAAAGAATAAAATAAACATGAACTGACGATGTACATTTTTTTGCTTTACTCAGTTTAATAAATATTCATCTAAAATACGACAACATATTGTTGTTTTATAAAAAAAAAAACTACGTGTAAAAGGTTAGCACTGCATGGAAATTATTACATCCTTATTCTAATACTAATACTAATCTCAAAACATGTCAAACAAACCTGGAAATTCCGGTCTCTTGAAAACTCGAACTCTTGATCTCTCGAAGTTTTTCCTCGGTCCCGCGGACATCGAGGTTTCGAGAGTTACCTGTATTTATAATCCTACCAGGAGAGAAATGGCTAATTTTAAAGAAATTTACGTGACGCCGTCGCTACTTTTAGATTGATAAACAAATATGACGGTAGGTTGTATGAGACACAATTCACTTTTGACGTGGATGGTACATGTAAGCGTCTTACATATATTCATAATGATACTTATCATTAATGTAATCAGTACATGTATCAACCATCTACTCTGTTGTGATGCATATTAATCTTTTATGAATAGTTGTTGTCAAAATGTAACATACCTCGTTCTCTATGATATCCGTGGACATCCACTGTTTTTACGGACTTCCTCCCTCAATATTGAAAAAAAGACTGAACTATTAATTGCAGATAGTGCTTAATTGTTTTGTTATTACAAAGACTTCAATTTCTATAGTAAAAGCTTGTGTAAAGTATTAAATTTTTCATCACACTTAATGTGTTACATATAATTTAATTATTTTGTTTTACTCAAAAATCGACGTTCATATAGCCTGTATATCATAAAACGGGCTTCACATTCAAACACTTACATTTTTCGTCAGTTTGAGCGCAATTTGATTTGCCAGTAACATGCTGAAAAGATTCATCATATTGAATTTCGTCGTCTTCATGATTTTCCGATTTACTGAAATTATAGAAAAAAAGATCACTACAATAATGATCTACCAACAGAATATTTAACAAAATAATATCAACACAAAACTAATGGCCATGAGGGTATCAAAATAAATTACAAATTAAAGGGTTTTTTTTTTTATAAAAGTTAAATCTTTTTTTCAATAAAAAGATCTATAATTTTTCAATTTTGATTTTTTTTTTTATAAAATGTGCATAATAATAATAATGATTAGCTTTTACCTTAAATGTTTGCTGAAGATTCCCCTGTTCTTATAGGGGGTCTAGATGGCGTGGGTGTACTGGTAGTTAGAGGAATGAGGTCTGGATATGATATTGTGGGACCACATTCATTCATAAAGTATTACAATTATATAGCATATCTCTTAACTAACATTAATTTTTAGATAAACACATATTTATGATTATTCTATTATATAGTAGTTCATAGATATACGAATAAACAGGGACCTATACTAACTACCAAAGCAGTATTTAGTTTTCTAGTAAAATTTCACTTTTCGAGGTTCTTATGATATGAAGTGCATGTTAACCCCCTTTAAAACACACATATTGGTCAGGCAGAAACCCGGGTATGTGCGATATATTGGGGACATAGCCATGATAACAGACATTGTTCAAAAACAGCAAAGGAAATACGCAAAATCATTTATCATAGTGAAATTAGTAGACTACGATCTATAACAACATAGCAGACATGAGTGTTTTTCGTTATCCTGTTGACGTTGAATTGTATGTGGGGACGATTACACCCCTTAATCCATCTAATACAGTAAAACTCGTTTAGTACGAATACGGATATTGCGAATTCACGGATATAGCGAAGTCATCTTGGATCCCTAGCTATTCAAATTTACTGAATTTCTTATACGGTTATAACAAATTACGGATATAGCGAAGTAATTTCAGAGGTCCCAGTGACTTCGTTATAACCGAGATTTGCTGTAAATGTATTGACCTGCTGTACTGTAGAAGTATACAGTTGTTGCATGGGGTAGAGAGAAACAGTTAATCTGTTGGAATGAATTGCAAGCCGTTGCCCAAGGCAGTATGCAACCGCTTGCACTCTGGTCAAACAGGTCGACTGTTTCCCGATACTCCTGTATACAACTGTTTTTATTACCTAACCTACTGTATAAATTGAACTATTTCACATTTTTATTATGTTCTTGCATGATCATGAAACAGTCCAACTGTTTACCGGGTTACAGAATGAACTATTTAAAGCGTCATCCTGATATTCAAGCGTTTTGATGATCACGACATCACTATTTACCTTACAATATTTTCACTTTCGGTATAGCAGCTCAGGCTTATTAGATATCAATTTAATCTTCATATTCTGTTTTCAGCTAATTAATAGACTAGCACGTGTATGTGATTAAACATTTGTTTAAAACTTTTAATTGATTGCTAGTGTGTTTTTATTCCGAATAAGTTACTGTGAGTAATTATATAGTAGGTTAGGTAATAAAACACTTATTCAATGACTACTCGGTGAAACACTGAAACTGCTGTCCCTCGATAGTTGGGAAGACCTGGGAAGCTGTTGCCCTCGGCCTTCCGCCTCGGGCAACAGTTTCCCAGGTCTTCCCTGCTACCGATGGACAACAGTTTGACTGTTTACCGCGTAGTCATTAAATGAGTGTATCTGGTATACTTCCTTGCCGAATGAAAAAATACTTATTTTAGCGCCGTTTGACAGTCTATTTTTCAAGTCTTTTTAACTATCTTTTTAAACAATTCCTGGGCGGACAGTCGGTGAAACAGTCTGAATGTTAGACTTTTTGAAATAAGAAATTATATCGGGACTGTTCATTAGGATCATAACGATTTTGCTTGTCTAACCTTCCGCCAGGCAACTTTTGGTTAGACTTGAGTTTGATTTGAATATGTTTTATTGCACTAAATATATACATGTACAATGGGATTGGGCACATGTTCTTAAAACTTAAATCGCCCTTTCCCTCTCTTCTGGGGAGGGGGGGGGGGGTAATTACTATACATTCTCTACATCATGCATATTCTCTAATTGGAAAGGTCAGTTATCCCGGGAAGATTGGCGATTCATGTTTTTTTTAATCTGTTAAGTTTTTTTTTTAATCCAAACAGAAAATAGGGACATAAAGTTCAATTTCACGATATCATCAAATTGGTTTTGGAATGGACTGCCAATGAACCACCACAGAGGAGTAGAACAGCTAGCTGCACATTCAAATGAAATAATAATCCTGTATCCAAATCTGCTCTCAAGAATATGGATTTCGTTCAATTTTATTGTTGATGACTTCGGAGGAATGTCTAGTAGTTCACTTTATATATGTGAGGTGGAATTTAAAGGTAAAAATTATCCTAACCTGCGTTTAAATATGCTTACAGGGAAGGGAACTAATTTTGTTACACCATCAATAAATATCAGAGTCAGCTTTCGGAAGACTTTAATAAATGCATATAACAACTTTATACCATAGATAACCCATGAAATTTGAAAACAACCTTGAAAGAATACTGATAATACTCACTGGTCTAAAACTATCGTCTTCTAGTGAACCTATCACCCGCCAGGCGCATTTGTTAGAGCGTCTGCTCTAAAGTGGCGAGGTAAGACGTCCATCCTTACGTCGCAGTTCGAATCCCACTGTGGGACGGGTAGAGCTGTCCTTCGGATGAGACCGTATAAAGCAAGGTCTCGTGCGGAGCAAAGAACACAATATAACACCATGATCACTCGAAATAACGGAACTAAGAAATGTTTTCTTTACTGTTAATGATAATACTAATATTGAGTATGTTATTCTGGTAGATCTACAAAGAAAAAATAAAACCCTCAAGTTTATTATGGCTATATTTTACTATTATGTTTTGCTGTCCGTTTCGTCCACAAACTCAAACACTCAATATTATCCATAAATTGTTCCAAATCTATTGTGTTCTAATTTAATTCTATGGAGTTGAAGAAACTTAATAAAGGAAACTGAACCTTTGTTTATATAAGTAATTATTGCCCTGTTAATACTGGCTTGTTAAATTTAATTAGTTCTACTTCCACAGTACTTAACATGTAAAAAAAAACTTGTTCTGAGAAGGAGCGAGAACAATATTATACATTTTCTTTCGGTTATAGGTGGGTTTATATTACACCATGAAATGCATATCTGAAATGAAAATTTGGAAAAGAAATATATGTTTTTCATATGCTTAAAAAAATATTATTATGAATATTATTGAATCTTTAGCAAAAAGTAACTAATTTAAAGTTATGACTTTTTTTTATAATTATTGCAAAGATATTCATAACATAATAATGCTGTCACTTACAAATGATACAATTAATTGTCTCATTTGTTTTAATCGAGAAGAAAGTATTTAGTTTCACTTTAATTGTTTTTCATGATGTCTTCTTTCCCCAGGATGGAATTGTGCAAACACATGTGGACAGTGTGTAAATGACGTTTGTCACCACGTGACCGGGGACTGTTTATTCGGTTGTACAGATGGTTGGACATCTAAAAAGTGCGATCAAAGTAAGTGTAAATATACATTTTAGCTGTTGAAAAATATGCATTTTCCCTTACCAAAAATTAGAAGAAAAAATTGGCAAAGAATTACACTGGATAATTAATACGTTTCATTGGTAATCCATTTATCTAAAAATAGGAAAAAAAGCCAAAAATAAAAGTTCGATCGCATGCAAAGAATTTTTTTTATTCAATTTTTTGTATAAAAGACTGGTCCGCTTTATAGAAAAATATCTTCAGCAGCAAATTAACATTTTCGGAATCTGAGACACCTGACAACTTATAGCTGATTGCCGACTTTTCTTTTTACTTTAAGAATCGTGTCAAAAGTTAATTTGAGTGACACGAAAGTCAGAAAGAAGCGTTTTGCTTTATTTCTGTTTGTTAATATTTGTTTTCTATTTTAAAGAAAAAAGGATGTCATCATTGTAATTTTATTAATGAATGTATCTACTACATGAATATATTTTGCGTAGCATACATGTACACGTAGTTGTAGCTTCCTTTCCTACGATTTTTACATTTAATGTCTTTTTATATACACCGAATACTGTAAGCATCAGACATTTAAAAAATATTTAATTAATTGCATTTTTTTAACTCCTTGTGATAATCCATCACTTGTAGATCAGTTAATATGGTCCACGTATTGAAGCCTTTTTTATTTACTTTAAAATATAATTAATGTTATTATTTTTTCAATACTATTTTGGTAGAGACACATTAAATGGCTAAGAAAAAGTCTCTAAATTTCCTATAATTGTTTCGGTATAATAAAACAGTTATGAACTGGGTACTTTTGAAATATCAAATTCATGGTCCCCAAAAGAGACGGAAACTATATCCTTGGCGGTTTAACCCACCCACCCCCGCCGTAATTTTTTGCTTCCCTTGGGAAACATCGATTTAATATTTTCCTCATACCCATTCCATATTTTTCTGATATATGCATTGTTAATACATTTAAGCTGCTGCGTATACTTGCTAGTTTATTAAATGCGTTGTGTTTTTTTATTGATGTTTGCAACGGGTATCAGGAAAGACGTATTTTTTAAAAGAGAATATGTATCGGATTTTTTGTCAATGAACACAAGGCGGTTTTAATATTCTAATCCAGCCTGCAGACGTGGTTGGTATGGGCGTGATTGTAAACAGATGTGTAGCGTTGACTGCATTACGCCGTATCGTTGTGACAGATATAATGGATCATGCATTGGAGGTTGTGTTTCCGGGTTGTGGACTAATGATACTTGTGACAAAGGTTTGTTGCATATGGGTCCATTTTACAATAGAACTGAACGACTGGGTTCAAAATTTAATTCTGCTTATGATTTCTTTAAAAGAAAACTTTGAAAAAGGTTTTAAAACGACGCCTATGCGATAGCAATTTGATACGAAATAAGTCATTTTGCATAATTTTACAATAAACTGATTTTTTAAAACTTAGTAGTAAGATCTTTTGAAAATCCGATCCCAGGTGGCCATTTTTGATTAATTTCCATATTTTTCTATTTTGATTGTAATACAGCGACTAATACCTCTTTCAAATATTTTTTTTTCAGTTGAAACACATTATTGTAAGTATATTTTTTCACAAATGTATCTCAATTTCCTCTTTTGACATACGGCTTTCTTCAGATTTAATAAGTCATTTTGTTTCACGTAATTTTTTCCTCTTTCGTCTGAAACAGGTATTACATGGACACCATCAAATGTATCCGTGTCATATCATAACATAACATGGAAGAGGGAAGAATTTAACAACATTATCAGATATGACCCCGCTGTGACATTTCTTTGCAACTTTAGTTTGAAATCTGATAAAGAATTGTTCTATCATGTCATATGGTATATTGATGGACAAGAAGTTGTGAGCCAAACAGTTGATAAATCCAGTAATTATACAGCAATAATAACAGCTCATGATATATTGAAAGCTATGAAAAAGATTGGTATTGAAGTAAGCCATTCTTATCTAAAAAAAATTTTTCTGTTAAAAGCATATCGGAGAGCGATCATTATCTACCGAGAAAAATATTTTTATTTACATTGATTATACATATACTCTATTTCTGTGTAAAAGAAATTGTTGCATAATAATTGTTTTATGTTGAATTTTATCTGTTCTCATAATTTTTTTCAATAAAACAGGGAAAACATTACCTTAAATAATGTCAAAAAGAGGTAAATTAAAGTTCTCTGATCCTCAGGTACCGATAATCAAGCATAGACTAATTGAAAATGCTCACAAAAATGTCTCTGAATTTTCAAATTAAAGTGTTTTTACCCATAATATTTCTTCAAAATTCATCTTTCAAGTTTATCATATTAAATAGAGAAATTTAGTAAATCTCAAATACATGTATATTTTCAGGGAATGCAAATAAAAACACTTGCTATGAATTTTCCAATTCAAACTTGATCAATCAATGAACACTTTTTACAAATAAAAATCATAGGTATCAAAGCGTTTGTAGAAATTCCACAATTTTTATACATATAATGTACATGTACTTTATTTTGATTTATTTTCTTCAATTATTTTACAATGCAAAGTGTTTAAAGATTCTCTTGTCATTGCAAAGCACCATAAATCACTTCTAATTTCATATCATATAAATAAACATTGGTATTTTTGGTTAAATTAAAATGAACATCAATTTCTTAATATATGTAATTTTAATACGGGGTAAAAAATTTTAAGACCTTTCTGAGAACTTAAAGAGGCTTGACACACATTTAGAGGTATATAATGAAAATTATTGCATAAAAGATTAAATTTTCAAGCTCTTTTGAGACCTTTTGAATTTTTGAAATTAAAGATTTGTCCTTCCTAGCTAAGGATCGGCGTCCTTTATTATGTGTAGGTTATAATGTAGTGTATAATTAAAGCATGCCAAATAAATTATCTCCTCTCTTTGTTTTCTCTGTAAGGTGTATTGCAAGGTTGGTGCAAAACACAAAAGAAATAATATTCCATGTAATTACACAAGTGGAAGTCCATTTTTTGCTGGAATAAAGGTAAAACATGAAATATTTCAGTTTAATGCTTATATACATGTACATTAGTAAAGACATATGCTAAAACATTCATTTTTCGTAATATAGCTCCCATGGAACATTATTAAATTAATTGAAATTTAGTATTCTTCCAATGTACAGTGCGTATGTATATTTACCCTTACATTTAAATTTACTTCAGTGAGCAACATTTTCAAGGTAAACATACATTTTTTCTTTAAGATACTGAATCCAAACATTGCCTTAGAGAGAAAAGGATCAAAGAATGTCCAGTTACAGATGACAATACCATTTGCCTCAGAATCGCTTTTTATAAATGATGTTCCTCAACCAGTAAGCGACCTGAATATTCATTTGGACTTTAAAACATACGATTCTTCTACATGTGGTGGAGGGGCCTCGTCCAGTCGGTGCGAGGTCAAAGTTAAAAGCTTTAACTACAATGAAAAACACAAATATGAAAACGGCGAATGGAAGCAGAACATTTCATTTCCAGTTTATAACCAAGACACGGACGGTTACGTCATCAACAGTCAGATGACCTTAAGGTTAAAGACGGGGGGAACTAACGGCGTGGGAAGTAAAATATTTGAGCACGTGTCTTTACCCGATATTTCGGTATGTTTCTAGTCTAAGCAGTAAGAAAAGATTGAATTATTACTCAACAATATTGTATTAAATCGTTCAACAGCCAAATTAATGCAGAGATTATAGTGAACGTTAGTGATTATATTACAGATTATTGTTCAAGAAGGAAATGAAGACTGGAAAGGAAAATCTTGTGGTGTTAGAACAGATCCCCACATGTATACTTTTGACGGAAAGTAAAACAATTTGTTTCTTCACAATTATCACTACCCATTTCAATTAAACTATTTTTTACAATTAAATTAAAATGATTTTTTTAAATAGTTAATCATCTTCTTTAAATGATATCTTACGTCGATTTTTCAACAAATTATACCTTGTTTGCAAATACATTTCTGGATTTTTTAACATTTTGTATAATGTCATGCATAGGACATTCGCTTTTTTTGCAAAGGGTTCATTGAAATTGTTCGCTGTATATGTACATGTATCTATTGTTAAGCTGTATATGTATTTATTTTATAGGAATGAACGATTATAGCCTAGCTCTAAATAAACGACAATTTATAATTTATGTCAACGAAAATATTAACATTTTTATTCTCTCTCGAGATCTTACGGATGTCATATACCTGGGGAAGTTATAAATTATCGAAATCAACTTCAACTACAATGGGTAAGACAGAAACTTTGTCCTTCTTTTGAGAATATTTGAATTAAGTCGTGACTGATTAAGAAATTAACATAAGTGTTTCAAAGTTCACTGGGAAATGATCATTATTGGTCACAAAATCAAACCCTGTAAAGCCCAAAGCACTTTATAATATACTTCATAATGTACCAATAAAGTTAATTTCTTAAGAGCTATAAACATTTTTGTTTACTTACTGATATTTACATTTGAAGGATATTCCATATTGAACTGCATATTTATACAATCGACCCGCCGCATTGTTTCTGATATGACACGTACTCACATAATAACTTACATAAAAACGAATTATAATTATTGAGCATATTCTTACTCTTTTTTTAAAAAGTTTTTTATAAAATATATGAAATCAAAAGCGCGGTTATAGCATCTTTTCAGTTAGTACATACCTTAAAAGAAATTAAAGAACAAGAAGATAAATGTGATATAAGGCTCATTTTATTTAATTGATTTAGATGTTCTATAAACCGAAGAAAACCTATGCACATCTGTTGAGTGAACAAAAAACGATCTTTTTCAATTTTTTTCTCATCGCTTTCAACTAACTCAAGTTCCAAAACCAGAATCATCGTGACACGTAGCCGGTAGAACCCAGTTTGAGACTGGTCAGGAAGAACAAACGGTCGCAAATACCTCAATAGAAGATAGTATTATCTAATTAATGCCGCTGTTTGTTCGGTTTGATATAAAATGCCGTAATCCTTGGAAGGATCATTTAGCTTTATAAAACTGTGAGCTTTTTAAGCTCACTTTAGCCGAAGACTCAAGTGAGCATTTCTGATCAAAATGTGTCCGTTGTCTGTCGTCGTCGTTGGCGTCGTACACTTTTCACATTTTTATCTTCGGCTCAAGAACCACTGGGCCAATTTCAACCAAACTTGCCACAAAGTATCCTTGGGTAAAGGGGATACAAGTTTGTTCAAATTAAGGGCTGTGGCTTCTTCCAAGGAGAGATAATTATGAATTAGTGAAAAACTAAAAGCATCTTTTAAAACTATTCTCAAGAATCACTGGGTAGGAAAAGATTAAACTCATGTGGAATTATCCTCAGGTTATGTAGAGTTAAGTTTGTTCAATTCAGGACCCCTGGGGCTAGGGGGCACAATGCTGATCCAAATTTTACATATATAATTCGATTATATAGGAAATCTCTTTAAAATTCTTCAGATAAAACCAGTGGGTTAAGAAAGCTAAAACCTATGTGGAAGCATCCTGGGGTAGTGTATATTCTACATATTAAAATCATTACCCCCGGGGGTAGGGCGGGGCCATAATAGGGGAACCAAGATTTACATTGAAATATATAGGAAAAATCTTTTAAACTCCTCTTCTCAAGAAGCATTTGGCCAGGAAAGATGAAACTTTAGTGGAAGCATACTGGGGGTAGTGCAGATTCTAATTTTTTTTCAAATCATGACCCCCAGGGGTAGGATAGGGTCATATTAGGGAATCCAAGATTTACATAGAAATATATATAGGAAAAATCTTCGAAAATCTTCTTCTCAAGAACCAATTTGCCAGAAAAGCTGAAACTTATTTGGAAGCATCCTTGGGTAGTGTAGATTCTATTTTTTTTATATCATGACATCCGGGGGTAGGGCGGGGCCACAATAGGGAATTCAAATTTTATATAGAAATAATGATAGGAAAAATCTTCTAAGGAACCTGTGGGCCAGGAAAGCTGACACTTAGATCGAAGCATGCTGGTGTTGTTTAGATTCTAAATCATCATAATCAATATTTGGGTGTTGGCAGAGTGCGTGGGTAGTGGGCCACAATTAATATAAGAAGAAAGGAAATCTGGTAAATAACTGCCTCACCAAAGTTATTCAGGTGAGCGATGTAGCCCATGGGTCTTTTGTTTAAAACTTCTCTAACATTAAACCAACTATGTTTTAGATTCAGTCTAAGCATCATCTTTGTATCCCTTCATACGATGGTCCTAGGTGCGTCTGCGCAGTCGCAGCAAGAGCAGGAAGAGATGTCTTCGTCATAGATTTGTGTGGAGAAAATAACGTCATCAGCTATCAGATGTGTGAGGACAATGTTTTAAAAGTCAATAAAATCCACGACAAGTATTACAAGGTAAGCAAAACAAATTCTTTTTTTTTTATTAAGGAAGGCCCATACTTTTACGGATACCGTTTTAATTTTATATACCAATTATAAACCTCCGGTTACTTTTCTATTCAAATTATTTTTCTGACATTGTTGATAGTTTACCTATAAAGCAAAAACGTAAATGATAATTATAGAGACATTGTGCATTGAAAATAGGTTAAACATGGAAGGATGACATCTGGCACTCTGCTCGTTCGATCAATAATCTTTGATATATACACAGACACAAACGTTAAATTTTGGTCTATAGGGGCATATCTTCATGCAGATTGACTTCCAAGGACCTATTTCAGTTGATTATAAGACGGCACTGTCTTTTGCAAAGAATGATAGTAGACTTTGTGATTTTTTTTTTCCTAAGGACATCAGCAGGTATAATAAAATCCTGTATATGATTTTCTGAGAAAATTTTCAAAAACTCTTTCATGTAGATTTGACATGTTTTTGTATAACTAAGTAAGATATGCATGGCAGGCCAAATTCACAAAAAAATGAGTTAAACACAAATATAGTTTCACCAGGGTTCTCCATCAGCTGTTTTACTGTGTTGCTCCCGACACAGTAAAATTTTCTCCGACACAGTAACGATTCAAATTTTATGCGTGCGACACAGTAAAAATCTTGCCGACACAGTAAAATCTGTGAAAATTAGAAAATCTAAACATGTAAAGTCTCTCTAACTAAATCTTTAATCAAACAATTCTACCGTCTTTCAATTCTAAACGGTGGAGCACTTAATTACAAGGGCTTCACCTTGCTAATCAATTATCTCCTAGACCCTCGCCGGACTTAACGCATCAGGGAACACAGACAAATAATTTGCTTTCACACTTCCATAACGGTTAATAGGTAGTTGCAAATATACATTGTATTATTTTTTAAAAAAAATATTTAGATATGTTTTTTTCTACAGAGCCACAACTCTAGAATTATGTTACATGTAGCACTGACAGCTTGACAGTCAAACATAATATCGTACCGAACTGCCGAAGTCATTTCATTGATGTAAATAAATTGCTTAAAATTTTTAACTTGTTCAAGGAACTCTTAAAAGTATTTTCCCATTCGGAAGTCCGGTAATTCGATCAAGAAAACAGACATGTAATCACGGCAAATTTACTTTCAAAAAATATTAAGTAGTTCGACAGTATCGACCAGAATTTCCTCTGCATTTCAGAACATGTGTTTTTACTTTTATCAAAATGCAGGACCATACCATTTGTGTAATTCTAATGAATAGTGATTCAGTTGCAAATTTTACCGCGAAAATATCGCGAAATTTTAGTGTTTCGCGTAAACTCTGCAACACAGTAACATTTCAAATGATGGAGAACCCTGGTTTCACAGTTGATAAACTAAGTTTATCGACCGTAAACCATAGTAAACAAGTCGTAAATTAAAGTTAACAATTCGTACACCATAGATTTTATTTGTAAAACTTTATATAACTATTGTTAAATATAGTTTATGAATGCCATTCTAAATTCACCTGTCTGTAATAAAATGTTAACAATAGATTTGTTGATAAACGTATATTAACATACTCTCTAAACTGCAATATACAATCGTTAACTTTAGTCAAGAGTTGCTAATTATAGTTTCACAAATTGTGAAACTATATTTATCAGATTGTTAACTATAGTTAATAGTTGTAAACCATAGTTTACAAATCGTGAAACTGTATTTTTCAGATAATCTATTTTTTTTCCAATCACAAATGATTGTTTTCAGTGCTTAGTATAGTTTACGGTTCTTAAACATATATTATGGCGTTACCTTTGGTTTACAAATGTAAAATATAGATCAACGTTGTTAACTATAAGTTTACAGTCCGTAAACTATAGTTTACAACCGATAAACCTAGTTTATCGACTGTGAAACTTTGATTAACTCATTTTTATGAATTTCGCGTGCCATAGATATAAGATATATTTTCTCTATGTTTAATATTTCCTGTTAAATAGTGAGGGGAGCGTACTCTTACAGATGCTGTATGAAAATTTGCATGCAAAAATATGTCTTTTGGGGCAATTTAGTACGTTTATGAGCTATTTAAGGTGTTCCAATTTAAAAAAAATATATAAGCTTAACATACCTTTTAAAGGTACTTGGACACAGATTTGAAGTCATTTTTTTTTCTGTATAATATAACGAATTATATATTTTAAAAGCATTTCACACAAAAATTGATTAAAAATTTTATTTAATTTAAAAGTTATTAAAACTTCAAATTTTTTGGCGGGTTTGATTGACACATCCTTGCACTTATACAAATTTTAATTTTACTCTTAATGCTAAGGAAAAGTGACAATCTTGTTGTGCATGAATGAAAAATATTAATACTATAATCCAGAAAATTCAGAGTAGACATGTTCCAAAGCAAAATAAACACACAATATATTCTTAGTCCGTGCAGTTGTGGTGAGCAGACTTTGACAATTGAACGCTCCCGGTAAAATCAAAACATCAACAAAAACAGAGTTCCTGCCTTGTTTACAAAAACTGTGTACATAACACGAGTGTGATCGATTTGCACACACGACTTAGCTCGGAATGACGATACCTGTGAAGGCGTTTTGCTATCTAACATTTCTACTCCGAATATTTTTTTTTTGAATTAAAGTTTTAAAATGTCTCAGTAATACACATCAGGATTGCCATTTTTCTGAAGGATTAAGAATAAAATTAAAATATGTGAAAGTGCAAGGATGTGTCAATCAAACCCGCCAAACAATTTGAAGTTTTAATAACTTTTAAGTGAAATAAGATTTTTAATTAATTTTTGTGTGAAATGCTAATAAAATATATAATTCGTCATATTACTGTGTAGTATACAGAAAATATTAACTTCAAATCTGTGTCCAAGTACCTTTAAAAGGCTTGACATAAGGTTACCTTAACTAAAGTACACATGTTAATAATATTTTTTTTGTTTAAACTTGAATGTACATGTACACATGAGATATATGGAAGTCCTGACGTTCAAAAGTTATTACCAACTTTGTAAAAAAAGTTCGAACTTAAGTGCCAAAGTTAAATGGTAAAGATTGTTGTTTTCATATAATATGGTCTTGATACATGAATGATGGAATACAGAAACGAAATGTTAAGGTGTGATTTCATATATCCTTCTATTTAAAATAGAAAATCCTTATTTGAACACATTAATGTAAACCATTACAATTGAGATTTTAGGGTCATGTTGCCACTTGTTAGGAAATTATAAAAACAATGGATTATGTAAACCTTCTACAGTTTTGGTTTGATTCCAGTAATCTATTTTTTTATTTGTATACTACAAGGAAATAAATATAACTGTGTGATTCTATAAAAACATTGTATGAATATAAGTGTGCATGCATATTAAGATATATTTCCCGACCGGTACTTCACTTGCCATTTATATCATGGATTGGAGTGGACATTATAACATCGACCTGGAAATTCTCCCCTCTGTAATGGATATAGGAAATGCTGATGGTCTATGTGGATACTTCGATGGCGTAATGGAAAACGACTTCAGAAGGCGAAACAGTACGATTACAGATGACATCAGTCAGAGTAATCCTAATGACTTCTCCGAGTCATGGATGTAAGTATTAATATCAACGTGTACAAAAAATGATTATGTTACGTGATTCATCCGATGTTAAATAAAATCTGTTAACCATTTCCTTTGTACCTAGAATTCCGGACAACGAAAATCTCTTCAGTGATAACACCTTAGTTTATAACAGTTTGCAATCAGTGTCTTCGATTCTAGTACCCTACTGCGCATGCACCGAGAGCGGTAAAACCCAGTGCTCCTACAGTACTTTTACACCTTGCAAATCAAACCGAGGCAAACAGTACGAGCGTAATGTAGATCTTGTACAGAACAGAAGACGAAAACGGGATGTTTCCGACATGTCCATGGAAAGTTACCCTTTACTTGCATGCAATTTATTCTTGAAATTTATTCCAATTACATGTTACAGTACTTTGAAGTTATTTTCGCCATGAAATCCTCTAGATTCATTATGTTTACATGTCAAAATATTGAATTTGATACTTATTTTATTGAAATAAAGTTGCAATCTTGTGTGAAAAACCGATGATAGTATTATCTTGATAAGATTTTATTTATTTAACAATTTCAGAGAAAGAAACGTACGATTTCCTACGTACAGACGACTGAATACGCAGAGAGAGTTTGTCTCCAGGCTTTTGAAAATTCACCTGAATACAACACCTGTCAACAACATGTGACTGACCTTAGTAATGTTACTTTGTCCAACTGCATTGAAGACATAAGAGTAGGTTTATTCGAAAAACAATAAAGGAAATTTGGGGCACATATTGCAGTATCTTATCTTCTAATATCGATCATTTTGTGTTTCGTTTTGAAATAGTGGCCTTTTTATGCATTGAAGAAGTTTGAATAGAACAGTTCAATGTTATACTATAAAAGCTGTTTTCAGATGACAGGTGATGATAACCTAACACAGATTCACGTTGAGGCCGCCCTACAGCAATGTTCTACTTTTGTGCTTTTAAATGCCACACTGCAAGAGGCAGAACCGGAAGTAACGTACACAATACAAAACCTCTGTCCAAGCAATTGTACTGGACGTGGCACGTGTGATGGTGGTACGCCATTATCATATCATACGAGTAAAGAAACTGAGTTTGCTTATCTTCTCATTTGAAAAAAAAAGAATCTGCAAAAGCCAACAGTTAAAAAATAAAATAACATATTTTTTAAAAGTAGTTTCAAGATTATTTTTTTTAATTTTTAAATTAATTAAAAGAATGTTATATGTTACAATGATTTCATAATCAACGTTTTATTGACGATCGTCTCAGATGTGTTCATGTTACCTCTTTTGCCATCTTCATTTTAAGGTAACTGCACCTGTGACACAGGCTTTGGAGGGAGCGACTGTTCCTTTGATTTACTCGCACCTCCTACCATAACAAGTGTTCCCGGGGCTGGTCTGTGTGATCTGTCCTCTAAAGCCTGTAAAGAGTCAACAATAATGGGAAAATATTTCTTTGAAAACATGAACTCAGTCTGCTATCTTACAGTGAAACAGGTACTTCTGATTGTCATTTGTATATAAAAATAGACCTTCAACAATATGTAGGTATATCGCAGTTATAAGTCTGTCGTTGATTCAAATCCCTGGCCGTTTGTTCATTCGTCAAATGTTTTGTACTTTAAATTAAAAGTTGTTGGTCTCTTGAATGAGATACTGGTCTCATGTGATAGGATATGTACAATTAGATGTCTCGTTAAGTGATAGGACAGTCCCCGATTCAAAATGCGGCCCGACATACTTAGGATAATGCATAAATGAAGTGTCTGTTCATTCGTTATATGTTTAATACTTTAAATTGAAAGTTGCTTGTCTCTTGAATGCGACCTGAGAAGACAAGTTTATTTGACATGGTAGGAATTTTCTCGATTATGAAACTTTACTCAATGGCCGAGTTGATTTAAAGATCAAGTACAAACTTGAAATTCTACACTGCTACATGGTGGCGTTTATTAAAAGTTAAAAATGGGATATAATTTCGAATGGGATGTACAATAGCATTCAATGAATCCTTCATCGTTAATATACGTGTTCTCACCACTAGATAATAGCATCATTTCCTTTTTCTGCAACTTTTTTTCTTAATTTTATTTTTCAGACCAAAATTAACCGAAGGGAAGAAAGTGAGAAAAGACAGATGAATTTACAAGAGAGAACACTATTTGAGGGATTCTGTCAGCTTCCGTACGATACAACTGACATCTGGACGACCGAAATCAAGTTCAACATCTCCAATGATGGAGTACGTTATACAGACACGTATAATGTTATTATATATCAATCTCACTGCCAGGAGTACAACAACGAATCAGGGAATGTGTATTTCACGTTAAAGGTGCGTACTGCTCTCTCTCTCTCTCTCTCTCTCTCTCTCTCTCTCTCTCTCTCTCTCTCTTTGTATCTAACATTTATCTATCATCTCTGAAAAACCATTAATTTTTCTATCGATTTGAAAAGTCTTATAAATGCATACTGGATTCTTTAAACGGAGTAAATCGGTATTTGAAAAGTCGCGTAGTTCTTGAATACATATCTTCGCTAACCTTAAGAACTGTGGATGTTTTAAACAGAATTATCTTTTTTTATATTATTTACAGGATAATTTCTGTTACATCGATAGTACATGCATTAGCCCCATGCAGAATAGTTCAACCAACGAGTGTCTTTACTGCAATGCAACGAATGATAAATTCAACTGGACAGAAAATGAATGCAAGTGTCATACCTTCATGATGACACGTTATTCTTCATATTTACTTTACATTGTATAATTTTGAATGCCATCTATTTCCAATATATCATTTTAATATTATTAATTGTATTTTTTTTTATCTATGTAGCATGTGGACAAACAACAACAACAGAAAGTATGATAACAACAATGATTCATACTGACAAGTTCACATCTTTGGATTCTTCTTCTGTTGAATCAACAACATTAGCGACAACATCAACTGAGTCAGCAGAGATGACGGAAGATGTAACAACCTCAACTGCGGATACAACTACAGTCATATCAACAACTGAATCAACATCCAAACCAACAACAAGCGCATCAACGACACTGTCAACACCACAAACATTTACTACGAACCCGGCAACAACAACAAACAAAGATGCATCAACTGAAGGCTTAGCAACTACTCAGCAAATCACATCGTCATCAACTACCAAACCGACATCTACAGGGAAAACGACAACTACAAGTAACTCAGAAATATCAACTTCCGAATCAACAACAACATCGGAAATAAGTACTGACGGGAAAACAACAATGAAAGAAAATACATTTCCAGCTACAACAACCAGTGGACCTAAACCAAGCCTCAGTATATCGACTTCGAAATCAACAGAAACATCCCATGAACCTGTGGACATTACTACATCATCTAACGCAAAAGATTCCAAAGAGGAATCAACTCAGTCTAAAGTAACAAACACTCATTTGATAGTTGGAGCCTCCACTTCCGTTGTTGGAATAGTATTATTAATGATCATCATAGGACTGGTAGCCAGAAGATGTAGTAAATCGTAAGTAGTCATCGGTTTGGATTTAAGGAAGCCGAATGGAGTTTTTGTTTTCATTTTGATTTGACGACAATAATTTCTTTTTTAACGTTTACATTTAAAATATTTTTTCAAAAAAGATCTACCGTATTATTTCATTTACATTTGTAAATGGCCAACCTTTTCCTTTAAAACTTTCAAATAAAATGGCTTTCATTGACCGTCCTACTTATTTTAACGGTAAAAAAAATTGACATCGGTATATTCTGTCATAATTTATTTACATGTATTATTATTCAGGAATAAACATAAGGAAAATCATCAGGACGACATCGGACCAATCAGGAACTGGAGGGACCTTGCCGTGGCGGGAAAACAGAACCTAGATTCCCAGTACGTTGCGCACGCACCTCTGCATCAATTCAAATCTAGTGGAGGATCTCGTCATGTGGACGCCAATAAATATCACAGATATTGACAACTTTAAATTCATCCCCTCTTGCACATAAATAGTAATTAACCAGTTCTTATCGTTTACTGAATTTGTACATGTATATATCATTTGCTTTGTAGATGCGTTTAATTAACCTGTTCTTATAGTTTACATTGTATATATCATTTGCTTTGTAGATACCTTAAGAGGCAAATATATACTATTTATTGATGAGCTACAAATGTAATATATTTTGCATAATTTTATAATTGTTTTGTGTATGTTGGTTTTTTCCCCGATTTAAAGAGGATTTTTTTAAAAGTAGAAACTATTGTTTCTTTAAAAAGAAATATGTTTTAAGGTTAATTGTAAGTGAAAGAAATTAAATTACGTGCATATGAACATTATTATAAGGGGATATGTGAATATAAACTCCATGGATTTGTAATATCGAAAAAAAGGTATATCATAAATATGTACAGACTATGTGTATAGGGCTATTGTCATAGAGCTGTTTACAGCGAAAAGCATTCAATGTTAAAGTGGAATTTCAATGGATAAAAAAGGAGAAATTCGAACCAATGACGTATTAGGATCAATAACTTACTCCGCAGTTCTAGGGCAATGAACCACACGAACGACTCACAAGTATTACAATTGTGAAGTATGAAAGCCTTAGTATCTTCCGTTCAAAAGTTATGGCCAAGGTTAAAAAGTTTTTAAAAAGTAGGTCATACTCCAAGGTCAATGGTAAATGTTTTTTTTATATCAAAGGAAAGGGCTTGTCACAAGAATTATATATGTGAAGTATGAAAGCCCTAGCATTAACCCTTCAAAAGTTATGGTTAAGGTGTTTTTTAAGTATATTTTAAACTCCAAGGTCAATGGTCAAAGTTGTTGGTATCCAATGAGAGGTCTCTTCACAATGATTGCATATATATATATATTAAGTATGAAAGCCTAAGCCCTTGCCGTTTTAAAAGTTATGGCCACGGTAAAAATAATTTTTTTAGTGCATTTATGAACTATCATGCTAGATTTTTTTTGGCATGAAGTACTGTATATGCTAGAAGCATATAAATAGATGACCAATTTAAGATATTTTTACGTCTCATCTTTAAAGAAGCTAAAAGTAGGCTACACATGCTTTCCTTTGACATACTCAAAGTCTCCCTGAAGTCAGCCTCCACGGCTATTTTTACAATATACATTTTAATATGTGATTCTTTAGACGTATGAAATAAATTGGATGTTGATATATAGAATAGGAAAAGCTCAAATGCCAATGGGAATAAATGCATAACAATTTACTTAAAATGTCGGGCAACGAAGGACCAATGAAATGTTTTTTTACAACGTCAATATAACGACTGTTGAAAATACGAAATCTTGACTTTAAAAATTTTGTATAAATTCTGCTTCCTTGAAATGTTTATTTGCTATATGTTTGTAATTCGAGCACTTGAAATAAAATCATTACTGTAAAAACTTTCTTTCTGTAGTGTCTTAATTTGGTTAAACTAGAATTACTGTGAACACTTAGCTCACTAAATGATACCCCCGCCTCCGATATGATTATAGTGGAAAATTAAATATTTTGCTCTTGAAACCAGAAATAGGAGTCGAATCTAAAAGAAAAATCGAAGGTGCATAATGGAATTATGTAATAAAGAATTTGTAAACATGTAGATTATTCTTACATTCTATTCAGTGAATTGGAGGAGCTGCGGATAAAGAAATCCGAAACATGTGTCTGATCAAAAAGTAAAATAGGAGGTGCAAAATGGCACTAAGTTAACAAAGATTCTGTGAAAGAGGAGGTGTTGATATAAGAGCTGGGAACATGTACTCCTCAGCGTTACAGACAGACGGACATCCCGATCACTACATATCTTCCCACTTTCATGCGGGGGTATAAGAAAGGAATGAAGTAACAGAGAAATGTGGAATGTTCCTCTGAGAGCGATTGTCAGAATGACAGAAACTCTGCAATATAGCAATTTTAAAAACCAAATCATCGCTATATCATTACTGTTCCGAAGTTTTAAAAAATTGAGCGAATGTTGCTTGGCTTTTTCCGTTAACATGTAAATGAGGAAACTTTCTAATTTTCGGACATAATTTAAATCAGACCCATGCGTCACCTATTTTCAAAAATGGTTTTAACTTTTAGAATACTGTATCAGTGGAAATTTTAGCGAGGATTTTGGATTTTGGTATTATTAGCGAGGGTGCTGAGATCGCTAAAATTGAATATCGCTAAAATTTCATTGGGTTCAATTTGTTATAGTGAGCATTTCATAATCGCTTAGATTACTTATCACTAAAAATAAAATACCAATTTTAAGGACAAATCGCTAAATTTGCGTCTCGCTAAAATTTCCACTTATACTGTATAAAACGCGAACTGTGTAACGTACATTTTTTTATGCGATAAATAAATTCGATGTTAAAAAAAAAAGGGAACTGTCTTTTTTTCGATAGTTTTAAAATGATTAGAGTATTTATTTAATATGAAACACATATATATATATTTAAATATTTACTTTATGGAAATGAAAGATTTTGTGTACCTCGTGATTTATAAAGGGAGGGATCATGCTGATTTATAATCTTTAAAATTTTTAGATAACCTTTAATTCTGAATTATTTTATCCTACCTAAGTCCCATAAACCAATACTTGATTTTATATGTATAGAGCAGCCCAGTCCTCCGAGCAGCAATAAAATGCTATACTAAGTACTACTAAGCTTTCACAACCGGTACTTGTGGACAGGACCCCCCCCCCCCCCCCCCCCCGATATTCAACCCCAGTGCTTATTGGACATATTTGTCGCAAATAATATTTATTACACTTATTCACCATGTGTACATTATGAAAAAATCGTCAAAACCCCAAAATAATCACTCCACAAAATATACCCCACTATACATTATAAGAGAGAAAGATATGCAACTTCGGTTTGTTTACGTTGTACTCCCACTGGTCTTTCTGGGTTTAAAAACGTATTTATTTCATTTTCACCTAAATGTCGGTCCACACTGTCTCTACATTTATTTCTTTCTCTGTCCATGCTATCGGATTGAATCTGCATCTCATAATCTGAATCCCACAATATCTCCTTAGACAGCATTCCAGTCAGAACGTTGAAATCTCCTTTAGTAAAAGCAACGGAAGTGCGTAAAGAATGTATGATAACACCCAAGAGAGATTATGACGTCAGGCCAAAACTCTCTCGGACGTTATCCTAATAAGTGAAACATTCTCTATGCACTTCCGTTGCTGTCAACAAGTACCTGAGAGCTTTCATAACGTTTTCATACTGTGAATAATTAAAAAAAAACTAAAATATAAAAGTTTTCATATACGAGTATTTTATTTCGAACATTAATGCAATTCAAATATATCTACTTTAATTTTTCTTATCCATAACTCTAGATCCATTTCTAAGACTTCCAAAAAAAAGATACCCACTACCTTATTATAATCTTTATAATTTTTTCCTAAAGTGAACGGAAGACAAATAGTTTTTCAATCTTAATATAAGATATAAGCACATACAGTTAAAAAAAATATACACTGAATACATGACTCATGCATACATATTACTAAAAATCCACAGCTAAATATAATGACGTGTAGATTTGTAGATTAAACGGTTAGAAAGGACAGTATTGACTTGAATCAAATTTAAGCATTTAGCAAAGGCTATTCTTTTTAAAAAAAATTTAATGTGTACTTCATGGCAAACTGCTGCTCAAAAAAAGGGCAATTAATTCTTTATCTCTAAAGGCCATTGTTATGTTCGATTTGTTAGGATTGCAGAATTGCACTGATAATAAAGTGAGTATTGTTTGAGTTCCTAATAATACTTCATTCTAAACAGCAAATCAAAAGACTACACAATCAGAAACAAATTTTATCGAGGAATTTTTACTGTTATAAAAACAATTTCGAGACAATTAAAAAAAAACTTTTGACGATTTTTTCCTTCTGTTGTTCTTTGGCAGTCCAAACTGTCCAACAGCTGCAGACCTTTTGATTACAATCAACTTACCTATAAAAGTACGGTGGTGCTTTATGTTATGTTTACATAAAACAGTTATACACCTTTTCCAACAAATTCTATTGCATCTTTCAAATGAACACATTTTCATAAATGGCTTCAATCTTTGAAATATTCATCAATTTATCTTATTTAAAATTACCCCGATTTTACAAAGAAAAAGTTACCCTAGTCATTATTGTTTTCATTTTGCTTCAAACTAAAATCTGTTATCAACAGTAAACCCATTTATCTCTAGAAACTTTTTAAAAGAAAAATATTAATAACAGACATCATATCCAATAAACGTGAACAAATTCTTATGCATTATTCTTCCCAATAAAATAAAAATCAAATATGTATTATTGAAAAATATCACTGAGCAATGAAGGAGCATAGCTCTCGATAAAAATTTTGATCTTGTCTCCTTTCTGTTGTTTCCAATAATTCACACCTGGAATGACCGATGTTCACTTAACAAGTGGTACCTAATCTGTTGGTTTATGGAAAAATGTTCGCTAACACCATCATGGCAGCTGACAAAACCATCCACAAGGCCGGGGAAGCTGAGATTCTGACACCTACAAGAGGAAACGTGTAACATTTTGATTCCCTATTCTGGCTCCAGTGTACCACCAGGGGACATGATTTGATCAATTAATAATCTAAACAACCTTACATGTACGAAGTTTTCGAATTTAAGGCAAACCTTTGTTTCCTAATCATAACCCAACCCTACTATCAGGAAGCAAGATTTGAAAAAAAAAATTAGAACTTACACGACCCTTAGAAGCTCTTACACGAGTTTAACTTTTTCTGACACAGTGGGTCTTGAAAAAATATTTTTAAAGGTTTTTCCTTTACATTTCAATGTAAAACCTTGATTCTCTACTGTGGCCCCGACCTACCCCGGGGATCATAATTTGAAAATTTTAGAATATTAACTACATGTACCTCTGAAAGCTTTCACATAACTTTAAATTCAGCTTTTCTAGCCCAGTAATTTATGACAAGAAAAACTTTTTATTGGCCCCACCCTGTTATTGTATTTTCTTAATAATCTCCCCTTGGAAGGGGACTTGACCATTTATTTATCCAAAGATGTTTTGTACCTACTTTTGTAAAAGGTAGCCTTGTTGTTCTTCAGATGTTAATAATGTGTAAAGTTTACAGATGGGGCGGTTGGACAGACGAAGGACAAGAGGTGATCAGAAATACTCATTTGAGCTTTCGGCTCAGGTGATATAAAAAGGAAAAGAACAATTAGATTGTTAGATCTCCCAAATGTATCATGATTCCTTTTGGTTTTTGGTTAACATATGGCTCCATCTATATTTGCCCGAATAAACATTATGATAATAAGGGTATCGTATCGACATAAGAATGGAAATTTTATTAATTGAATCTAATGCCGCCTTAACACAACATGCAGCTTAAAGAGGTACTTCCTAATTCATTATTTTAATTTTACCTGAAGAGCCACACTCTTTTTCCGCTTCCTTAAGAGCATTCTGAACATCTGAGTAGGCTGGGTTCTGCTGACAGCCCTTCTCCTGGCTTTCTACACAGGTTTTAAATTTCCTATATACCCCACTGAAATGAATTCAACATAAAAACACTCAGTTTAAATATATAATAAGTGGTTTCACCCTAATCCTAAAAGATGGTTTGAACAAACTTGCTTTCATGTGAATGTGACTAATCTTGGCTTTGCTGTTCTTGAGTATATGATTTCCTAAAGATTTTTTCTATGCACTTATATTAACAAAACATTAATTGCCTTATGGCCCACTCATAATCGAAAGGGCCATGAATTGATCAAACATTTTTAAAAAATGTTCCTATATCAATAATACCGGTATGACTCCTCATGACTTTTCTGTCTGTAGCAAGTTGTACATGTGTATGTAGCAAGTTCATAGGAAAAAAAACTTTACATAAGTTGTAAACTTTACCTGGCTTCAAGACCATAAACTGAGAACAGACTTAAGTCAAAAGTTATATATTTTGAATATTTTTATTATTATTTAAGGAACTTGCTTAAAAAACTGTTTTTAAATAATTTGATACAAACATAACTTGATTTTTTTTTTCATTTAAAATTTATTTCAAAAAATACATGATCTGAAATTTTGACCAAATTCTATTCTCAACTTAAGTCCTGAATAATCAGAGAGTACATGTATATAATAAACATGTAGAATTACAGGAGATTTTACCAGTTTATGTTGGGTGGTGAGTCACCTCTAGCATTATCCATAGTAATCCCAGCATCAGAATAGCATTTCAATATATTGCAGCCAGAATCACCTAAAAAAAATTTAAAATCATGCATTAAAATTTCCTTGTCTCTCATCTCTATTTGGGAATCTCCTACAAAAAAAAAATCAAAACCATGCAATGAAATTTCTTTGTCTCTCATCTCTATTTGGGAATTTCTAATTTCTTTGTGCTATGATGTGAATGTTAGCTCTAAATTTTAACTAAGAATGCAAATATTTTTTTTTCAAAAGTTGATCTTTTAATTGCATTTCAGAAAGCATTTCACAGAAAGCTTTGTTTAGGGTTAAATTAAAGCCGGCCGGTACTTCTAGTCCCTACAGCCATATTGTATCGGAAATATTTAATGACATTCAAATATCAGAAGTAATATATAAGTCCCTCCAATACATCGATTTTTTAATGTCCCTTCTGAGTCTGAGTAGTAAGAAATGTAAGTCAGAATACACAACTACTCACGCGCACAAGGCCTGTAAATCTTGAGCTGACAATGAATCCAATGATCCCATATTTGACATATCAATCCCCGCAAAACATTTGGTCATCTCTCCCATGTTACATTCTGAAGACACTCCTGAAAAAGTAATTTTACTTCATTATAATAAAAGACATACCACCATTAGAATTTAAATTCTATATACTGTAAAATCATATACATGTATTTCCGTTGTTTGAGGAAAATATTGGCACATGGGGATTTAATTTCTTGAACAGAGGATCGTTGAATAGTTATAATATATGCCAAAAATTCCATTTCATGGTGGACATAAATTCTTGGGTCTCTTCATTCCTCCAAATTTTAATACCAATGAAAATCAGTGATTTTACAGTATAGACACATGATACGACGTCAGTTTTTTTTTTTAACTTTTTATTTTTCGTAAGTAACGTTTCATAAAACTCCTAGTATGGAAAGAAATTAGAAGTCCAAATTAACTAAGTATACAAATGTATCTTTAAAATTATGCACAGATATATACGACTCGTACAGTGTAGATATTTTGTGATAATAATCTTTTGTGGTGAACCCAGATGTTTTTACTTCATAGAATATTTTGCTAATAGATGACATACCATTTGTTTATATATAAATAGGTCTTACTATATCCCTAGGAGAGAAGCGGAAGAAATTCAAATCATATCCCCACTAATAAGAACCCCCGTCCCATGGATCATTAAATTCACAACTTTTGATAATGCATCTTAAGTGCACATCATTTGATGATAACCCTGTATTTAGTTTATATGCTTATCGCCTTTTGGAACACATTTTTTTTCGAGATAAATAAAAAAAAAACACCTACTAGTAGTTTACATGTATCTGCTAAGAAAGAAAACTTTTGATCCCATGACCTTGATCTTGGAGTTTGACCTACTTTTCAAAAGTTTAAAGTTCAAAAGTTTGTATTATCTGTGGCAAGATAATTTCGAGTATGCGATAATTTTGACCCCTTGACCTTCATGTTTGACCTTATTTTTTAAAGGATCAACTTTGGTGATAACTTTTGAATGAAATATGTCAGGGCGTTCATATTTGACATAAAATGTCATAAATGATGACATTTCATCTACAAATACACCGAAAGCAAGGGACCACAATTCTTGGAATTTCCTTGTTTTTTTTTCTAAATTATGTCTTAAAATGTGATTTTCATATGTGTAAAATACACCCTATAATTACACTTGTAATTCTTATTGTTTGATTTTTGCATACTTAATTTGAAGCAATAATGTTACATTATTTGAAAAGTTGTGTACAATTTAAGGTGTCAAACAAAACCGAAATTAAAATCAACCCCCATCAGTACTTTCACTTCTTTGATTTAAAATGTGTCTAAGTAGACCATGTGTCAAATTGGATTCTCACGTATAGTGTATATGTTTTATCTATTAAAGATAAATAATTATAAGTATTCGTGACTATTCTGAGTCAATATTTTTTATCTTTTGTACTTTTCATGCAAATCATTACGAAGTACAAGTGCAACAAGGGTTTAACCCTCATCAAGAAATAATTCCAATCCAAAATTTTAAACATTTTTTTTCTTTATTTAAAGCACTGTACTCAGTTTGCCAAGGAGCAAAGAATAAATAATAGCATTTTCATTTAAGATTTACAAAGCCCCACGCTAACAACAGAAAACCTTAATACCCAGAGTCCAGGAAATTCACAATTTTGGAGGACGCACACTTGATAATCATACATGTATCCATGCTCATTAATACCATTTATAAAGAAAAAAATGTTTTTTCACTTTATTGTCAATAGAATCCGCCCCCTCTCCCTGCAACACCAGTGGCCCTTGACCTAAGCACCAAGAAATCCACAGTATATGAAAAGCTTAAAAAGGGCTAAATACCTACGGACAGAAACTTGCTCATCATAAACATGCATTTTAAATAGATGCTAAATATCCAAAAGCACAGACAAAGATTTTTAATGAATTAATGTATGTTCACTACAAGAGCGATCAATTACAATTATCAAAGAAACACGTTATCTTTGTAAAACATTGATGCGAAGGTTGCTGTTTCTTAAATGCAAGTCAAACTCCAAGGTCAATGTCAAAGGGTCAAATTAAAGGTACCCTGGGAAAGCCTTATCAATGAAATATTATAGCCCTAGCGCCAACTGATCAAAAGTTATGGCCAATGGTAAAAATTTTCAGAAGTAGATCAAACTCCAAAGTGAAGGTCAAAATTGTAAATATCCAAAGAAAGGCCTTGATACAAAGAATATATCTGTGAAATATGAAGGCCCAAGTTCTAAATTTTCTAAAAGGGCTAAGGTTAATGTTTTATAAGTTGGTCAAACTCAAAGATCAAGGCCAAAAGGTAAAATATATTTAATTCATAGAAAACTCTTTTCACAAAAAATATAAATGTGAAGTACGAGGGTTGATCCAAAAGTAATGTCACAACTTCAATAAAATTGCTACTAGTCGACGTACAACAACATAATTATAAATGATGGAAACTATATTTATTTTAAATCAGACCTAAAAATTTTAATTCAAAGTAAAATAATACTTTTAAAAATATATAATTATATACGATGTGCGGATTTAGTAGTCGCTTCATCTACATAACGTCATGTTATGGATACTCGCCGTCATACTTAAAACGTTTCCCAATAAAATTATTTGAGATTCTCGGAATATGTTCTCAAATTTTTGTTCTTAAATTAATTCTTGGTAGCCTTTGTGCATTCACACTTTTCATAACAAAGTCCTTTGTCAAAATTTCTTAAACAATATAATAAGTGTCCAAATACATTAAATTTTACATAACAGATACACGATGTCTTTTGACAACATCAGACACCATGTTAAAATTTTCCTTCCGACCTCTCTTCTTTCAGCCTTCCTGTCTTCTGATAAAAATTCGATGACCTATCACACTCCCAAAAATCGCTGAAAACATCTATAAACATGACTCTTCTTTACTTTTTATCATAATGATTGTAAGTCTTATCAATCAGTGTCATTGTCTATACTGGTAATTCCCCCATTTTGAAGTAAAAATGCATATTAACAGCTCGTTACGCCCCCCCCCTTATTTTGACACTTCCTTTGTCCAATGCATCAGAGTTAAACTCAATTTTTAATCAAAAATTACAATGGCGTCATTTAATTTTAACTGATCATTTGAAAAACATGTTTATAATTTTGTCTTTTTAAAATTTTTGAAAACGTTTGAAATGTTTTTTAAATATGTCTTTCTCATCCTAAAAAAATATTCTATAAAATGTGACCTTTAGATGTGACGCGGCGACACCCCAAATTGCTTGATTTTTTAAACATCTATAAAATTAATTTGATATGACATTATTTTAAAAAAGTTTCGATGTTAATAAGATTTTTATATGTGCAAATTTTGGTATACATGTATTGTATTTGATAATATGACACCAAACAAAAAAGATATGTACACTGTGACATTACTTTTGGATCAATCCTGGTATGAGGACCTTGGCACAACCGCTTAAAAGGAATTCCAAGGTTAAAGTAGGGTAAAATCTAGCTAATCTTGGTCAAACTCCTAGGTCAAAAGGTCAAATGTATTGGTCACCAGATGTCCCCATTGTAATACGAATTGTGGCCCCGCCCTACCCCGGGGGTCATGATTTGAACAATTTAAAATCTACACTACCTCAAAATGCTTCCATTAAGTTTCAGCTTTTTAGGCCTAGTGGTCCTTGAGAACAAGAATTTTAAAAGAATTTTTCAATATATATTACAATGTAATTATTTGATTCTCTACTGTGACCCAACCCTATCCGCGTGGTCATGAATGGAACAATTTAGAAATTACTCTACCCCAGGATGTTTCCACATAAGGTTTAGTTTTTCTTGACCAGTGGTTCTTGAGAAGAGGATTTTTTTTTATATAATATTGATCCTATGTATTTCAATGTAAAACTTGGATTCCCCATTGTGATCCAACTTTATTAGTGTTTTGAACAATTTAGAATATATATGTATACTACCAAAGGTTGCTTCCATTACATATATCAGCTTTTCTGGCCCAGTAATTCACGAGAAAAAGATTTTATATAGACTTTTCCTTTATATTTAATGTAAAAGTTGGATTCACCATTATGGCTACATCCTATTCACGGGGGTTATGATTTGAACAATTTAGAATATACACTACCCCAGGATGCTTTCAATGAATGTTTCAGCTTTTCTGCCCTAGTAGGTCTTGAGATTTTTAAAGATATTTTCTATATACAGTGTATTTCAATGTAAAACTTGGATTCCCCATTTTGACCCCACCCTTATCCCGGGGGGTTATGATTTGAACAATTTAGTAACTACACTACCCCGGGATGCTTCCATAAATTGCCAAGTATAGTTATCGAGAATATTTTTAAAACTTTTTTCCTATATACGAGGGCTGTTCAAAAATTACGCGGACTCTGCTATTATTTACTTTTCAAGACGTCAAATAGTTATGAAATTTTACAGAAATATGTATCTCAAAGATTCTAATACATCTTGGGCAAAAACATTCTTAATTTTAAATTATCTCCTAAAATTATCACTGTGTTGATATCGCTGATGGAGAGGTATGGAGCACGACAAAAAAATTGGAATAAAACCATGCGGAATCCAAAATTGATCTCATTAATTTTCTATAAATCGTGATATTTTTCGACAATTTTCTCAAATGTTTCTTAATATTGTTTTATTATTATACATTTACATTTCTGTCTACTAACAGAAATATAGTGTTTTTTTTTTCTCCGATGCGATGACAGTGAATTAATATGACGTCTCCTGAAATGACGGAGCACCACCTTTTTGTTAAATTACGTGTTATACATGTATATCGCCAGAATAGATCCAAAATATGCGTAATAAAATATTTCTTAAACTAGAGTATTCATGACATTTGTCTACAAATAAGAAATTTTAATTTTAGATCGTTAGACCTCTCTAAAAGGCTATACGGGAAGGACGGGAAGAAGATTATGGACGAAAACTTGATCTTGATTGTAAAGAACGTGATTGAGAGTGACCAATGTCACACTAGGTCTCATATTAAGTACCTAGAGTTTTTGGTTTTAAAACAAAAAAAGAATATGTTTTTCTGTTTTATAGCTTGTCAAGAAATGGTGTATGGATTTTGAGAAGATGCGGTAACTCAAACTGTCTGTACAGGAACTCTTTGTAAATTGTTGAGAAAATGAAAGCTCATATTTTTCTTTATAATGCCCGTGACGTCGTTGGTTTTGCTGCTCCGTGACTTTATTATATATTTCCTGATAAATCACCCAAAATTGACAAATTAACAATATTTTGATATGAAATTTTGAATAGCGTATAAGTAAAGATTCTTTTATATTATGTGTGACATTTTGCCCAATATTTTTACTGTGCATCAAATCCGCGTAACTTTTGAATGCCACTCGTATTTGAATGTAAAAATTGGATTTCTTAAAGTTGCCACACCATATCTCTGCGGGGGTAGGGGTATGATTTGAATAATTTTGAATCTACTCTACCAGAGAATGCTTCCTTAAAACTTTCAGCTTTACTGCTCTAATGGTTCTTGAGAAGATGATTTTTAAAGATTTGTCTGTTAGATATTGTATTTCAATGTAATTATTGGATTCCCCATTGTGGCCACACCCTATTCCCGGGGTTATGATTTGAGCATTTTATAGAATCTACTCTACCCCAGAATGCTTCCATAAAACTTTCAGCTTCTCTGACCAACAGGTTCTCGAGAGAAAGATTTTTTAAGGTTTTTCCTTTATTGTCTGACGTCACGGCGTCAGACAGTACTAGATTTTTACCAGGGCTTATTTATGCAGTCGTTCCATGAAATTGTGTAGATAGTTCGATGGTGAAATTTTCGATACATGCATAATTCCTAAAGACGCATGTAGTTCGTCCCAGGAGGAAATGAGCTTTTAAAATTTCACTGTTATTTTTGTGTTGTGTATCAAAGAGTAAGTCATTTTACATGTTATGGTCAATTATTTTATTGCTTATTTTCAGTAAAATTATACCTTTGACATTGCTTTACCTATAAACATCAGGCACGTAGTGACAAATATTTTCTCTTACTTGCCCTGCTCCCAGTATTGTAAAAACTGTTCAAACATGAGAAAAATGCAGTGAAAACAGAAAAAAAATGTCTTATTCAAGTTCACTTTTAATTCTTTTATTAGTGTGTGAAATAGATTTGCATGTTGGCTGAAGTGTTATAATTTACTCCTATCCAACGATTATATTTTGGACAATTACATTGTAAATTAGTATGCATCTTCTTATTTCCTTTCCTAGATACTAGTACCTCAGAATTTTATCCATTAATTACGTAATGGTGTTAATTAGAGAATCATTGTACATCAGATGGTTTGAGAAGCAATGAAAGCTCTCAAGATTGATTGTTTAACGTCCCTCGCGAGAATTTTTCACTCATATGGAGACGTCACCGTATGCCGGTGAGGGGCTTCAAATTTTGACCTTTACTCGGCACTCAGGGCCATTGAGCAGTGAGGGATCTTTATCGTGCCAACGCCTGCCGCTGACACGGGGCCTCGGTTTTTAAGGTCTCATCCGAAGGACCCGCAACTTTCACTTCAAAGTGCCGAGCGCATGGCGAAGGAACATTTGCTACCAATTCTAACGACTAGGTCAGTCGCGACCGAGATATGAACTTACGACCTCCCGATCACGGAAAGCTCTCAACATGCTCAAAAACAGCAGGGGAATGGTCAGCATGTGCAATTCTCTGCTAAGATTGTTATCGCTGTTTATACGCGTCAATTAAGTGATCAAAGATCTTCCCTGACTTCATTTACAACCTTCATTATATTTCTGTTTGTTGAATAAAAAATCAGTTAGGTCATTCAACATAAAAACATTATTTGAAAAATGCAGGCCCCGGGATCTTGAAACATCTTAAGCTGAAAGTCAAAATCTTCATTTTATAATAAAATGTTGTAGAAGAATTAAGACGTCAAGCAGACCAAAATTAAAATATTATTTTTAATACTGTAAAAAGTGTTTCATAGAGGAGCTGTTATGTGCAAATTAAAAAAAAATAATTCCATAATTAATAAATATTTTATCAGCGATTAAAAATTTGACTAAGTCTTCCTGGAGCCGGGATCTTAAATTTAATGTTCTTTGTAAACAGTATTGTTTACGCATGGTCTATGAAAAATATATTATCGAAAGAAAGAAATTATATAACATATATATTATTTCTTTCCGCTTTAAGAATTAATATTTTATCAGCGATCAATAATTTGACTTAAGTCTTCCTGGAGGCGGGAGCTTAAATTTTTATTAAACAATATTGTTTACGCATGGTCTATGAAAGATATATTATCGAAAGAAAGAAATTATATAACATATACATGTATATTATTTCTTTCCGTTTTATAAATTTAAGCAAGCCATGTCAGACAAGCTTTTTATGAAAGCTAATACTTGTCAGCGTTTATATTTCTATGTAAAGCTTGCATTGCCCATTGTGGCCCCGCACAATTGAGTTTTGTAAGCAATTGAACAAAGTCAGCGATCTATAATTAGGTTCACACTGCTGAACTCCGCACGCTCTCGGGATCTATTAATAAACGATTTGCCTTGAAAATGGTTAGGGAAAATTAAGTATGCAACTGTCAATAGAATAAATGACACCATTTACATCCTAATGATACACATGTAACAGTTTATTAGTATATATTTCATACCACTGGCTGATTAAGAGGGCCCGGGACCCCCCCCCCCCCCCTTTTGTGTCCAAAAAATACACATTTAATGTTTTGGTGTGGCTGTGTATCCCTACCTTGACCTCAAACTGGTCGCCACCCCCTCCACCTTTTCATAATTTCGTATCCACCACTGCATATAAATAAAACTGCAGGGGATGGGTAATAATCAGGAAGAACAGACTCGGTTCTTTTTGAAGTGAGAAATTGTGAGGCAAAAGAATCATACATATATGTGCATATAAAAACTGCAACAAACAAAACAATAAAAAATGCTCCTTACTCGAGAGGCTTGCTGCGGACACGCGTTATTTCAAAATAAAAAAAATGTGGGCGGGGAACGGTAATTCCAAAAATGAAAATTTCGTGACAAAACTAGAATAAAAGAGGATGGTCCATTGGCCTCGTCAGACAGATAGAGGTCGAATAAATTACCACAAATACGAAAAGAAGTCATTGTAACGGCACAGTGTCATTCAACTTTTTCACGATTGTTTTAAGAGACAATTTATTTCCTTTCTTGTACAACTTGTTTTACATTTTTTTCATAAGCTCTGTTCATCTTGGAATCTTCTGATAAATCCTTAATATACAGAACGTCTTTTTTCTGCAAGTTATTTATTTGCGACAACACATGTTCTCTATTCGCGACGTTTTATCCCTTGTGGATGGCAGATCACTCGCCGCCAGGAAAATTGGGATCAATAAGATTGGCTACACTTTATGTTACTTTACACCCATACTCACAGACGTCTCATCAAAAACAAGGAATGTCTCATCTCAGTTTGAATGCAGAGATATAACTAATAAAAAAATGTCGATTTTATCTTACCTGAGAAGAACATGGAAATACTAGTAATTCCGATTATAAATAGAGAATTCATTCTTTCTTTTCTTGCAATTGGTCAACAGAGGCCGTCAAATATCCTTTGGATTTTTACGCGCACACACACACTCTTGAATGCCGTCGTCCGCGGGGTTCTCTAAGGGGAAAGGTTGTGTTTTACGATGATTAATGCATCAAATGTTGACCCAGAAAAGGCGGAGTAACTGTCATTATTCAAGAGAGAATGCTTCAAATGAGATAGGATATTTATAATTTATTTAATTATCATGACGAATGTTTTAGTGAATACGAAAAAACTGGTAAACCCAGATGCTCTGCATCAAGGAAAATCCAGAATTTTTTCACTTGTGCATTTGTAAGAGCTAGCTTTAAATCTGGCTTCGTCAAGTAACGTAAAAATGTCGTTGTAAAAATTGTAAACTGGATATAATTTAGATAAACTATTAATAATTTAATTATCATGACGAATGTTTTAATGAATACGTTAAAAAACGGTAAAACCAGATGGTCTGTGTCATAGAAAAACCCAGATTTTTCCACTATAGTGTATTTCACATTTATTTGTAGGAGTTTCTGGCTTTACCAGATGACCTAAAACTGTATACTGGATACGTATATCTGCTAAAATCAAAATCGGAAATCGGATACTGCACTTGCAATTGAAAGAACATAAGTTTTCTTTTCCCGATGTTAGTAGATTTTTTTTATAGCAGCAAGGCTGTTGTTTAATCGAAGAGAATTCTGCTGACCAGAACGATTATTCAATAAGTTAAACAATAGGCCTATATGGGAATCAAAGCTAAATCTTGTCAGGAAACAACGTCTGCATATTAACAAACGCCTAACCCACAACTCTTGAAAAGTATTTTAAATGATATTTTAACAGATGCATCTAACGTAGAACCACTGGGGAGAAAATTTTTAATGTTTCAATTTGTAAAGTTTATCCCCATTGTAGTTCCGAGGATGCCATGAATTGAACGCTTTAAAATTTGAAAGGAACATGTGGAAGCTTGATCTTATACATGTATATCTTTTATCTTTTCTAGTCCAGTAGTTTTTAGGTAGATTTTTAATGATTTTTCGTAACCTTCTATACCCTATAGTGATCCCAGTTTACTGGGAGGGGGGGGGGGGGGGGGTGGTTAACAACTAAGAATCTAAACTTCATCAGAAATTTCCCACTTAAGTTTCATCTTTTCTGTTCCAGTAGTTTTTGAGAAAAAAAGAATTGATTTTCTTTTATATTTCAGAAAGCATTAAAATTAGGTTATAATTTTCAGTATTCATTTTTATGTGTCCTAGGATGATTAGTATTTTAAACACTCAATATAACATGTATAACTTTGTTATAAATATTGTTACTGAAAACTGAATTTACATGTGCAATGTTATTTCTAACCCTGAAAAGTTGCGGATAACTTTTTCCTTCTCAGGTCTAACAAAACATGTGTCGCTGTTACACTTGGTTAATAATGTAATAACTTGAATAATGATGGGTCGATGTTTTAATACATAAATGTAACAAGTTAACTATATTATAATTAATTAAGAGTGCGATAAAACACACAGGTACTCACAAACAGACATACAAAGTATTTTGAATTGCATTTCTAAATTTGTTTCCGAGGTTCCAGATAGAGAAAACTTATGAAAATTAGTATCTTAACAAAAGGATTGCAGTTTCCGTTCAACTTGTTAACATTATTCATGCGTAGAAAATTTACAACTACTACAGATTAGACATTAGTAAAAATCACGAGATGCCAAGAGTTAAAACAGTGTTTCTAGTGTCGCTCTTACATTTACACCTCCTTAGTTTTTCGTTTCCCACTCAAAAATGTCCTAATTGAATATGACCTCAAATCACTGCGAACTTGAGTTGTTGTGATGGCGAGAGTGTCATAAACTTTACACCTTATTTCAATCTGCATATAAAGTGTCAGAAAGCTAGTGTAAAATAAACGTTACTTAACTCTTTTTTTTAAATCTAATATATCCGAATAATTTAGATAACGTTTTATTATGTTCACCAAACGAAGTTGGGGAACATATTGTTTTTACTCTGTTTCTTATTATGTTCCCCAAACGAAGTTGGGGAACATATTGTTTTTACTCTGTTTCTTATTATTATGTTCCCCAAACGAAGTTGGGGAACATATTGTTTTTACTCTGTTTCTT
>PRKT01001339.1:1460-20049 GCA_003671525.1 Saccostrea glomerata | reverse complement strand
TTTTTTTATGCATGCCTTTATTTGTGAGTTATTGCCCTTTAATTGAAAATTTTTGATGTCTCGTTTCCACTGAAAATCTCAAAAATGACATAAGATATTTACACGAAAGTTGGAGAACTTGTAGCCAATACATTGTAGATGTGCACAACGATAAAATTATATAGCTGATTTCTTAAAGTTTGGAAGCTATAAAACGGCAAATTTTAGTAATTTTTTTTCTTTGAATTTTTGCTACTTTTTGTGTAATAACTTTTAAACCGAGAATAATTTGGTAAGAAATATATCACAAAAGTTGTTGGTAATTACGAGAGCTTTCATATTTGATTAACGAAAAGGGGCTAGCCCCTATAATTAGGGGTTAATAGCTCATACACGCTTTTTTCTGATAGCTAAAAATATTGGTATATTATGAAAAAGTTTGACTGAAATAATTTCGAACTTATAAAATCTTGTCATTTGATATAAAAAGAAATGAACTTCAAGCTATTTTTAATTGTTTTTTTTTATAAAACAAGTACATGTATGTGAGAAACCTTTCAGGAACAAGTTGTCTACTATAGCCAGCCAAGCCTTAGACTGGTACCCTGACATTGGTTCACGGGCGCAAGCGCCCTGAAAAACCAACGACAGGTAACCACTGCCATTTTATCGCGTCATAGGCAATAGCACTGACGATAAAATCTATATTTAGACTAGCGTAAATCCAGAAGTGCTGAAGTAAATAAACCCTTCTCTGCACTCTACACTGCTGTAAACGAAGAAAGTAGACGGATTTTAAGCATCTAAAACCGTCAAGAAGTGCTGCCTCAAAAGCCATTAAATGTAAAGCGATATCATAGGTCGGAAATAGGTCCCATATGCATATATCCTACCAAAATTCTATGATTAATTTACCTGTATATATGCAACTGATATGATAAATCATCGATTTAGTTATAACACTCGTTCTTTATTTATGTTCTAAAGTTTACGGGGAATGCAACAACTCGTCTCTCTAACTCCCCCATGTGTTATGTTATGCACCAGGAATAGGAGAGTTACAATATTAACACTATGCACTACGACGTACGGAACTGTCACAGAGCAATCACCCGATTTTTGTTAATTAATTGTAAATGACAGAGTGATAGGTTGCAGGTGCGCGGCACACGCGTTGTAGCCCTGAATCCCAAGAGTGTGATTTTAGCTTGTTAGAGAGAAAGAGGGTGAGAATTATAATTTGTTTATTTGTCATTTCAGTTATCGTTGTTTATTGTGCGTGATAGAGTTCTGAGAGATGAAAGTTAGCACTAGACTGATTTGTGTGAGAAAGTGGGCCCTGGGAACATAAGTGAGAGAGAGAGAGGAGAACAAGTATGAATGTCAATGAGTGTGGACGTGTCTTTTTATTGTGAACATTGTGCTTTCTTATAAATATATATATTGTGTTGTAAATATGTAAATAAACGATGTAGATAAAAACAATCGTCATTATTAACCAGTGCCAGTGACAGGGAGGACCCCCGTCACAGAACATTTGAAAGTTCATTGTGACAATATATTGTAAATTATTGATATACTCAGTTGATAAATCCCTACTATGTTGTTTGAATAATTTCAAATGTTCTATTCATCAAGTAAGATATGCTACGCTTTGTTTTCTCTGTTACTTGAATCGCTGGATCCACCTAACATTCATTGATGCTATTTATTTTTGGAATGCGCAGTTACTGTGCGCGATGCAAGCAGTGAGTTTTTCCACTGTCATGGCGGCGGAGGTTACCTGTCCTTGTAATTCCAAGCGGCAACGACTGGAATCAAGGGCAGAGAACCAGTGCTAGCCAAGCCTTTACTGCATACATGTGCACATTTTTAGTTGATGCATCTAAAAGGAAACTACACATCCGACTAAGGTAAAATGTTTTTAGGGTCAGTAGACATGTTATGTAGATTTGCCGAACGAAGGTCATTTTGCGCGCACGTGCTTGCAAGAGCGCGCACGTGCATCACGTGAAATGACCAATATAATGGATATTGCTGTAACTTTTCTATTTTGTGATGGATTTTTTTGAAACTCATAATGTAAGGATACATTAGTAGTATAGACAAGATGGCATGGTCAAAATAGCAAGATCTCACGCGCATGCACGTGCGCTTCGCTCTGATTGGCTGAAACTAAAGTCTCAATATCTTTCTTGTTTCTTGTCATAATCTTTTGAAATTTTGAACATAGTCCTACATTATGAAGATCTACAGCATGATATATGAAAATTTTCATGAAAGCATGCGCATGCGCGCGTGCTGCAATCTGATTGGCTGAAACTTTAAATGGCTATATCTCCTTTGTTTTTTGACGAAATGCTTTGAAATTTAAAACATAGTCATGCATTAGGATATCCTTAAACATGATATAGAAAAACATTCATGAAATCACGCGCATGCACGTTTGCTGAAATCTGATTGGCTGAAACTTTATATGGCTATATCTCCTTTGTTTTTTTGACGAAATGTTTGGAATTTTAATATATAGTCATTCATTTAGATATCCTTCAATACGATAAAGATAAAAATTTATGAAATCACGCGCATGCATGTGTGCTGTAATCTGATTGGCTGAAACTTCAAATGGCTATAACTCCCTTGTTTTTCAACCAAACAGGATGGGATTAAGAACATAGATAAATATAAGGGACTCCTACAAGAAGGTGTAGTCATTATGCACGTGCCTGCAAGTGCGTGCACGTGAAATTAGTAAAATTAAAAATACACTCGAATGAGTGTATTTTTAACACTTTTGGATTAAATGCTTTGATATTAAGTATATTAAAATTTGAGATAGTGTAGACAAGATTATATGGTCGTTACGTACACGAGCACGCGTGCAATGCCTATTTTTAAATATATATTTTGTATTTCTCTGGGAAAACCTTGATTAAGTCTTAATTCCATGAAGTACATGCATTTCTTATTTAATAGAGATTACGGGGAATATGGCACCAAAAAGGAGTTGGGTAGCGTTTGGGGAACATCTGTAACGGTCCCCGTTACAATTAGCACTAGTTATTATTATGATTATTTTTCTTCTTCCTGGGAAAATTTTGTCCACGAGTGATCTTGTAAACAACACATCTGACTTAGGTGAAACCTTTTTAGGGTCAGTAGGCATGTTATGTAGAGTTGCCAAACGAAGGTCATTTTGCGCGCACGTGCTTGCAAGAGCGCGCACGTGCAACACGTGAAATGACCAATATAATGGATATTGCCGTAACTTTTCTATTTTTTGATGAAAATTCTTAAAACTCATAATGTAAGGATATATTAGTAGTATAGACAAGATGACATGGTCAAAATAGCAAGATCTCACGCGCATGCACGTGCGCTTCGCTCTGATTGGCTGAAACTAAAGTCTCAATATATTTCTTGTTTTAAGTCATTATCCTTTGAAATTTTGAACTTAGTCACACATTATAAAGGTCTACAGCCTAATATATAAGAATTTTCATGAAAGCACGTACATGCACATGTGCTGGAAAGAGCGCGTACGTGCAACATGTGAAATAACCAATATTATTGATGATGCCATAACATTTCTATTTCTTGATGAATTTTTTTGAAACTCATAATGTAAGGATACATTAGTAGTATAGACAAGATGACATGGTCAAAATAGCAAGATCTCACGCACATGCACGTGCGCTTCGCTCCGATTGGCTGAAACTAAAGTCTCAATATCTTTCTTGTTTTTTGTCATAATCCTTTGAAATTTTGAACATAGTCCTACATTATGAAGATCTACAGCGTGATAAATAAAAATTTTCATGAAAGCATGCGCATGCTGCAATCTGATTGGCTGAAACTTTAAATGGCTATATCTCCCTTGTTTTTTGACGAAATGCTTTGAAATTTAAAGCATAGACATGCATTAGGATATCCTACAATATGATATAGAAAAAATTCATGAAATCACGCGCATGCACGTGTGCTGCAATCTGATTGGCTGAAACTTTAAATGGCTATAACTCCCTTGTTTTTCAACCAAACAGGATGAGATTTAGAACATAGATAGATATAAGGGACTCCTAAAAGAAGGTATGGCCATCATGCACGTGCACGCACGTGCATGCATTTGGAACTAAAAATACACTTGAATGAGTAATTTTTAATACTTTTGGACTGAATGCTTTAATATATAGTATATTAAAATATATAGATAGTGTAGACAAGATGATATGGTCATAACGCACATGCATTCACATGCGCACGGGTGCAATGATACAGTTTGAATATAATTGGTATCCTTTGGTAATTGGTATCCTTCTCGGTAAACGTTGTTAAAGTCAAAAATGCACAGAGTTTGTCTTATTTAATGAAACTTACAGGGAATATGGCACCAAAATGAAGTTGGGGAGCGTTTGGGGAACATCTGTAACGGTTCCCGTTACAATTAGCACTAGTTTCTCTTGTTTTAAGGTCAGCGTGTTCAAAATATATTCAAAAATATATGTTTGACATTTTTCCTTTTCTTATACCCGTGGATAGAGACAGAATTCATAATATATGAAAAAAGAGTCTGGCGCAGATGATTAATGAAATGTAAAAGGAATTTCCTCTCTTACCGAATCTTGCTTGGGAGATATGTTTGATATTTTGTAAAAAGATTTCGGTATTGTTTGGAAAATACCCTCCCATTTGTCGGTAAGTTATTTTAAAATATTTTGTACCAAAGTAATAATACATAAACTTTTCCCATGCAGGTTTCAGGTTCACACGGATGCAGCGAGTTTATTTATATGACAAAAAGTGATTAATAATTGGTTGAGTCTAAATATCACGGGCCTAGCGTAGTTATGAATATTTATGAGATGTCTCTAACGATTAGAAGAAACCCAGTGGTTTATATTATTTCCGGAATGTTTTTTTTTATCATCGTTGATAAGAAAACCATCTCAATGTTTTGTTTTTAATGCATTAAACACCGATTTAACGTTAAATTTCATGCCTAAAATAAATGAATTAATTATTTTTTGAGAAAAAAATTATTTTAAGCTATTTCAATTGGTAGATTAACATCAGGGAAATACTTATTCATCAATATAGAATATTCAAAGAATCGTAAATAAATATGAAAACTAAAGAAAAGAATATTACAAAAAAAAGAACATTTAAATGAGAAAATAGTTTAAAATTATAACTTAAATGAGATTGATAAGGACGGAAACATAAATATAAATTTTACATATAGAAATATGGAAAGAGTACCCAGTTCGTCGTTTTTTTTTTTCAAAAGTAAAAACTATTGTAAATACTTATAAAAATAAAAATATCAACATAATGTTTAGAATTGGACGGGAGAGGGGGAGTGTAATTAAGGATGCTTCCATATCAACTAATTTTGGCTTTGTTGTTGAAAAAAGGTCAATAGAACCAAAAAGAAACGTCAAATATATTAGTGTGATACTTTTTTTCCTATCAATCACATCTTCTCGAGTTGTTCCGGCAAGCCCGGAAAACCCTTTCAAGGTAGATTTGAGAAGCTGTTTTCTTTGCCATTATAGAAATAACATTCTGGGATTTTATTTAACCCAAGTCATTGTTACTTAGTTTTAATTTACGTGCAGGCTAGACAACAAAATAAGATACTTTAGATCTCATGAAATTGTAATTTTAGACGATAAAAACGTAAATGACATTTCTTTCCCACAAACTACGAAAAGATTTTCCCCGAGTTTACAAGAGTTATCCATGGAGGTGGTATAGCTGTAAGGAAAAGCAGATGTCTTATGACTGACTTTTTTTCTTTCTTACCAATGCTCTCAGATAAGCGATTATGCCTAGTGGCCTCTGGCTAAACATTGAATTATTTGTTTGTGGCACACTCTTTGTGTCTTTAAAACATTGAGAAATTGAAAAAATGGTAAATATACGTAAATATGTATTAATACCGAATTCGTTTTATAGATTTTACATTGTTTGTAACATTCTGAAATTCTAAATTCCTTAGACCTTTTCATCTGTTAAAACTTATTATCCATATATATTAAACGTACTTTTTCTAGTGACAAAATCTAACAAAAAAGTAAACAATGAAAATAAACAAACATAATCACTATATACTCTTTAAGTATCATCATTTGCCAAATTCTTAAGAGTATACATTTCTTAAGATGTAGAAATGTAGAAAAAATGCACTATGTAAGTAATTAAGATCTAATAAATAATTGTGAACGTGTTACAAAAATCTAATTATTCTTCTCTATTATTCTTAATTGTTTAGATGTCACTCTGTTCATTTATTGCATAATTAAGAACCCTCTCTAAACTGCACAATAAAGAGTTCTTATTCTATGGTATTTTCTGCAGTTAGGGTGATCTGCCCTTTGATCTAAATTCTAAAATAAAATTAACTGCTTCATAAATCCTTTATTTTTTTCATGAAAATAGAATGTGCAACCTTACAATTATGTACAGTACAAAAATACAATTTCAAAATGATTAATGAAGAAAAAAAAATCAATAAGGTTGCTTATACATTAAATATATAAATAACGCTCCATACTACTGCGCATGCACCGTACATGTATCGACTTAACCACCATGGCGTAAAATTCTCTTTATGATTAAGTTAACTTAATATGTGTGTAGATATTTTAATGGAATAGGACTTTGATCACGGCGGCATGTATTATATATATTCATTGCATATTTATGACCTTATAAATATATTTTTAAACTGTGTGATATGCATTTCAAATATGAAATTGGTATACACGTACCTAATCAGGGTTGCTTTTGCACTTCTTTTGATGTTAATTAACTATACTTAAATACAGATAGCAAACTGTTGAAAGAAGTCAGTTGAACTATAACTTCAGGTTGAAGGAGCTTTTCTGTGCATTTTCTTCATATTCTTGAAACCTTTTCAGATGTTCATATGCACGTAATTTAATATTTGCAATTACAGTTAACGTTATTAACCTACTTTTTTAAATGTTATAATGATTTCTACTTTAAAATATAAATCATCTTTAGGTAAGGGGAAAACAACATTCACAAAAAAAATTATCAAATTATACAAATACATGTGTGTATTAGGTTATAAAAAACAGTATCACTATGTCCCTTAAAGCAATTTTAAAGCAAATGATATATACAACACGTAGCACAAGAATAAGACAAACACTGTCTATGTGGAAAAGAGAAGACAAGTCAAAAGTTGTCAATATCTCTGATATTTACTGGCGTCTACATAACGAGATTCTTCACTAGAATTGGGTTGATGCAGAGATGCGCGCGCAAAGTAAGGATTTCTGTCATAGGATAAGGAGGAATTGGCATTGTACTGTTTTCCCGCCAGGGCAAGGTCTCTCCAATTTCTGATTGGTTCAGCATCGTCCTGTTTGCTTTTTTGATGATTATTTCTGTTTAAAAATTATGTAAAACACATTTATAGCTAAATATTTATACCAGTTTCAAAATTATTTTCGTTAAAACAAAGGAAAGTCATTGAAAGCCGCTTTTTTAAGTTTTAAAAGATAAAATTAAAGTTTAACTGAAGCAAATATATTCTTGGGATCTTGTATATTGTTCATTTTAAATAATAGCTGTTTTTCTCAATGCGCCATAAAAACTCCAGTCAGTCCCCGTAAAATCAAAAGAAATGAATACTTACGATTTACCACATTTTCTGGCTACCAGTCCTATGATTATCATTAATAACACTATTCCAACAACGGAAGTGGAGACTCCAACGATCAAATGGGTTTTGTTCACTTTTATGTATTCGTTATCTGCACTTGTAGCTGGAGAGATTGTTTTTGTATATGTTGTTTCGTCTTTTACAACAGTGGTAATAAAAGTTGTTGTCTCTTCATTTTGTTCTGTTGATCCTTTCAATGTGGATTCTTGTATTATTGTTGGTGGCATGCTTTCGGTTGTTCTTTGTCCACATGCTACGTTGATAAAAAAAACATTAGGCAATTACTTTTAATTAACTGTATAGTATGTACAGTCAATAATTTTAAAAAGGAACTCATATCACATTTATTTTTTTTTTACAATACAAAAGGAAATAAGGACAATGTATCCTATTAAGAGACTTGCATTGATTTTCTGTCCAGTTGTATTTATCATTCGTTGCATTGCAGTAAAGACACTCGTTGGTTGAACTAATCTGCATGGGGCTAATGCATGTACTATCAATGTAACAGAATTTCTCCTGTAAATAGTAATAAATAAGGTTTTTCCTGTTGCGAAAGTTCTTTTAAAATAACTACATATACGTACAAGTAAATGTGTGCAAAAACAACATATCTTTTCAAATAACAAGATTTACATAGTTTTATGAAACATATGGGAAAAATTTGTGGTAAGTTTTTAAAAACATTTAATTTAATAGACAGAGATGTTATAGAGTACAAGGGATTTTTATATAATTATATATCCATTAAGCCAGCCACAATAATGCTTAAAATGCACTCTACGAAGATTCACAGAGAGAGAGAGAGTGTGTGTGTGTGTAAGAGAGAGAGAGGAGAAATAATAACACGTACCTTTAAGGTGAAGTACACATTTCCTGATTCGTTGTGGTACTCCTGGCACTGAGATTGGTATATAATAACATTATACGTGTCTGTATAACGTACTCCGTCATTGGAGATGTTGAATTTGATTTCGGCTGTCCAGATGTCAGTAGTATCGTACGGAAGCGGATAGGGATGTGCGATTTTATCGGTATACCGGTATATCACGATTTTTTGTTGCGTGATACGTATCGTGATACGGAGACCTAAATACCGGTCTTTAGGTACATATTATAAAGTCCAGAAATTTTTCATTTATTTGTTTAATCTTTTAAATTACAATTACAGAAAGTATAAAAAATGTTGTAAAAAGTTAAAAGAACAGCATCTTACCGTCCAAACATAATTGATTTTATTTACATAAAAATTTCAAGAAAGTAAAATTTTGTTTTCCTAGCATATTTTTTAGAAAAATAATTACTTTTCATATAAAATCATTTTAAAACTGCTTTTAAAAATATCATGATATTATCGTGATATTGTGGGAAAAAATCGTGATATATCGCGATACGAAATTTTTGGCGATACCCATCCCTAGAAGCGGACAGTATCCCTCAAACAGTGTCCTCTCTTGTAAATTCAATTGTCTAACCCCACTCTCTTTTGTTTGGTTAATCTTTGTCTGAGATAGAATAATGAAACATATGATATTGCTGAAAAAATAAAAGATACTCATAAAAAAAGTCACCATATAGTCATAAAGAGGACCAAATTTAGACAATCACTTAGCTTATGAGTTGGGGACCAACATAATGAAAACTCCTACCGTATCAATATCAAATTAACCTGTCTTTTCAGGTGCATTAAAAGCAGAAGATATTTAACGAATGAAAAGTTACTCCATTTATTATCTTTCATAGGTATACCACTCACGGCGACTGAATCGACGACCCTCCTACCTATATACTGAACGAATGACTATTCAGACGTACCTGTTTCACATTAAGATAGCATTTTGAGTTCATGTTTTCAAAGAAATATTTCCCCATAATTGTTGCTTCTTTACAGGTTTTAGCAGACAGATCACACAGACCAACCCCGGGAACACTTGTTATGGTAGGAGGTGCGAGTAAATCAAAGGAACAGTCGCTCCCTCCAAAACCAGTGTCACAGGTACAGTTACCTTAAAATATATTCGACGAAAGAATTAACATGATGGTCGCCAGAAAAATGATTTCTATGGAATCAAGATAAAAAAAATTTTATAATTTATTTTCTAATTTTGAAAAAAAAATAATGAAGTATATATATATTTTTTTAATTTATTTCAATTTATTTTATTCCTTGGACTCTGAAAATTCTTATTTTTTCTCAAATATTATTATTTATTTTAATAATATAATATATTCAAGAAAGAACAGCTGACACAGATTCTTAACATCGTATGATCCAATAAATTGCATACCACCATCACACGTGCCATGTCCGGAACAATTATTGGGACATAGGTTTTGTATTGTATACGTTACTTCCGGTTCTGATTCTTGCAGTGTGGCATTCAAAAGCACAAATGTTGAACATTGCTGTAGGGCGGCTTCGACGTGAATGTGCGTTAGGTTATCATCGCCAGTCAACTGAAAAAAAGATTTAAGCATTCAATTTGTTCAATTAAATCTTCTTTTATGCAAAAAACAAACCAATAAACAAGCTTATAACGTAGTCGTTCTGACGAATGGGTTTGCTTTGTTATAAGCGTAATTCGTTGTATTCGTCCAGTTAAAAAAATTATGAAAAAGTTATGGGGAATGAAAATCATTTCGCTTTATGTGTCAATTTATATGTGTGTTCGGTATAAGTGTGTTTTACTGTACAAGTTAACTGATATTAGAAGGTAAGATTGCATTATATAACATATAAAGTTCTTGTAATAAACCTACTTTTATGTCTTCGATGCAGTTGGACAAGGTTACATTACTTAGGTCAGTCACATGTTGTTGACAGGTGTTGTATTCGGGTGAATTTTCAAAAGCCTGGAGACAAACTCTCTCCGAGTATTCAGTGGTCTGTACGTAGGAAATCGAACGTTTCTTTCTCTGAAATTGTTAAATCAATAACATCTTATCATGATATTTATATTATTGGTTTTACCTTTAAGAAATAAAATATCATTTTTAGAGTGTCATTGGGAATTGACATGAAGTCGGTCACGTGATCAAATTCTCTAACGCCCGACTTTGTTATTGAATGCAACTTAACGTATAAATACGACGTCATATGACGTCACATTCAAGACTTTCCAAATGTCTCGTGCAGTTTGCTTTCCATAAGCAGGATAGTCAGATCTTGTGACCGACTGCATGTCATCGAAAATTGAATTTCATTTTTTTGCATTGTAATATAAGGAAAGACATTGGCAAATGTAAATATAGGAGATTGTAACTATTTAATATATAATTATATTTCAATGAAAATAGTATCAAATTCAAAATCATTATTTTGGCATCTATGCAAAATGGATATAGAGAATTTCAGGTCTTTAAAATAAGTTCAAGATATTTTAACAGGTGAATGGAATAAATTTCAGGAATTAATTGCATACTAATAAATGACCCCTTTCCATGGACATATCGGAAACATCCCGTTTTCGTCTTCTGTTCTGTACAAGATCTACGTTACATTCATACTGTTTGCCTCGGTTTGAGTTGCAGGGTGTAAACGTATTGTAGGACCACAGGGTTCTACCGTCTTCCGTGCATGCGCAGTGAGGAACTAGAATGGAGGACACTGATTGCAAACTGCTATAAACTGAGGAGTTACCACTGAAGAGATTTTCGTTGTCCGGAATCCTACAAACAAAGGCAATGTTTACAAATGTAATTTTACGTTGGGTGTCCATGCGAAATGTCACCGAACAATGGAATATTTCTAAATGTAAATATCTAAACCTACATCCATGACTTAGAGAAGTCATTAGGATAAATCTGACCGATGTCGTCTGTAATCGTACTGTTTCGCCTTCTGAAGTCGTTTTCCCTAACTCCATCAAAGTAACCACATAAACCGTCAGTATTTCCTATATCCATCGCAGAGGGAAGGATCTCCAGATCGATGTTATAATGTCCACTCCACTCCATAATATAGATGGCAAGTGACGTACCAGTGGGGAAATATATCTGAATATGCAAATATAAAATTTCCGTATAAAGTCATCGAAAGCATGTAGAAAAAGTACAGATCAATTTTAATGTTGTCTACAGAATGTGATGCAGAAGTTTTCCTTTCAGACCTATACTGTAAAATGAGTATTAAACACTGTTAAAATAACATTTTTTGACCCCCTAACCGAAGATAGGTGAAAGGGCATAGAGTATCTAGTTTTTACCCTGCCATTAAGTCTGGTTGTCCCCCAAACCACTAGCCCTGCTCATAACTTTTGAATGGGGGCTCCTAGGGTTTTTATAATTCAATTGTGTAATTAAAGTGAAAAATCATTTGTTTGACTATCAACATCTTTGACCTCTAACATTGACCTTGGTGTTACAATGTATGTCTACTTTTGCAGAAAAGTACTACACTTTAACATTGGTGAATAATTTTGAACAGTTTAAGGCAGGGCTTTTAAATTTTATTGTTTTATTGAATGTTCTAGATCCCTTCTTCTAAAAACCAACGTTTTGTTTGATCTTGTTTTAAAAGAAAAACTTGAATCTTTGATAGCACTTTTAATTGACAAATGAAAACAAATTTTACATATTTCATGATTTTTTTTAACTTGTATGTACATGCATCAGTGTAATCTAGATAAATAATTGATTTTTCTGACCTAGGTTGTTTTTGTGTCTTTGCTTAACGTTCTTACCTTGTAATACTTGTCGTGAATTTTCGTGACCTTTAGAACATTGTCCTCACACAACTCATAGCTGATGAAGTTATTTTCTCCACATAAATCTATGACGAAGACATCTCTCCCTGCTCTGGCTGCGACTGCGCAGACGCACCAGGGACCATCGTATGAAGGGATACATAGGTGGTGTTTAGAGAGAATCTAAAATATAGTTCTAAGTGTTAAGAAATGTTTTAAATATTATTGAATCTTAAATGTAGTTTCTTTAATTGTTTTTTTTTTCAAAAAAGGTCAGGATTTTTTTTTTAAAAATTGTTTGTTTGCCCTCCCCTTACATATACCGATTGACTGATTAAAAATGCCCTGACAAAAATAAAATACTTTAGAATATATAAGTCATTTATTTTTCATTTCATTCAATTTATTACTATCTAGACGCTAAAAAGTGTTCCCGACTAGAACATGTCCCCTTTAACTAGTTCTACTGACCAAATATTTTTTTATTCTGAATTGCGAAAGGGCAAGCAGACATATTAACAAAGATGTCCTCAATTGAGTACATTCCTAGAAAGTTTCTAACCATTAACGCCATTTTCTTAATCCCTTCTTCCATTTAAATCGTTATATTTTTATATATTTATCTGTCATCACTTTAGGTACAATAATAAATTTAATCAAGGCTTAACAAAAAAAAAATGAACAGAACATGTCAAATTATTGAATTAATCATACCTACCCATTGAAGTTGAGGTTGATTTCGATAATTCATATATTCCCCCGGTATCTGACATTCGTATGATCTGGGGGTGAGAATGAAATGGATTATATTTTCCTTCACATAAGTCATTGACAATAGACTTTTTAATTATTATATGGTGGAATAGCAAAATTAATGTTGTTGGGGCATCACGTAGTTAAAATAATCAGACTTAAATGGTTGGAATCTTTAAACTTTTAAGTTTCCGTCTACAAATATATGTGCCTTTTTTAAGGAGTTATTGTCTAATTTGTTGAATTTGCCAGCGCATCAAGGATAGTTGGAAACACGGGATAACTTGCAAAACGGACGAAATCCGTTACATGTATTCATAAATTATCCCAAATTTCCAACTTTCATTGATTCCCCTGGGGAAATTGAATAGTGATTCCTAATATTCTAATTTTATTGTGAAATAATTTTGTAAATGTTGATTGAAAAATGTTGTCTAATAGATTTAAATAACATGAGGTCTTGAATGTCAATTTCAAGTCTCCACATACATGTACTGATAAAAGAAACTAAGAAACAAAAGATGCACTTGCTATACATGCATATTTGGCCTTCTTAACTCCCGACCTTTCTTTTAGCAAAATTTACATTCCTGTTGAATTATCAAGAAATCAGCACTCCTAAACAACGTTTAAAGAGTACTCAGAAAGAAAATAGATTCAAGAAAATTCAATAATTTCGAGATGAAATAAGATTATTAATATATATTTTAGTGTGAAATACTATTGCAATATATAAGATGTGTTTAATACAAACTACATGTACATGTATTTGAGAAAATATTAACTTTAAATATGAGTCTAAGCACCTTTAGGATTGTTAAGAAACGTTTTGCCTTACTTTCCGTCAAAAGTATACATGTGGGGATCTGCTCTAACACCACACGATTTTCCTTTCCAGTTTTCATTTCCTTCTCGAACACTTATCTGTAACATAAATTCTAAACATCGTTATAATGTAACCTTTAGGTAAAGCTAGTCGCCCGCATGGCGCAGTGGTTAGAGCGTCTGTTCTAGAGTCGCGAAGTAAGAAGTTGGTGTTTCAGTCGCGGGTCCGAATTCAATTCTCGAGATGGACGTTAAACAACACAGAATCATCAGTATAGTATATGTATAATGTGTTTGTTAAACAGTTTCAAAAATGAGTAAAAATACAAAAAGGCGATACATTACAACATATATATAGTATTAGTATAAATTAGTTTTTTTTATCATTAATTTGACACATATTCCGATCACTACATAAAGAACTTTATTTTTCATTTATATATTGAAGTTTTCAATGTACTTCATTTTAGAAACTTAAATATATTAAGCGTTGCTTAGGAATAGAAAATTGTCTTAATCACTGTTCATTCTGTTCTAATTAAGTTGAAGCGTCTGCTCTAGGGTCGCGATGTCGCGGATTCGATTTAAAGTATGGGACAGTGACACCGGTCCTTCGGATGAGACCGTATTAACATAGGTCCCGAGCCGCAGTAGGTGCTGGCACGAACGACATCCCTTACTGCTCAATGGCCCTGAGTACCGAGAATAAGGCAAAATTTGCAGCTGTCTCCAAATGAATGAAAAATTCTCGAAAGGGATATATAAAAACATACAATAATAATCAATCTAATTAAGCGTAATCTACATACCGAAATGTCGGGCAAAGACACATGCTCGAATATTTTACTTCCAACACCGTTAGTTCCTCCCGTCTTTAATCTTAAGGTCATCTGACTGTTGATGACGTAACCATCCGTGTCTTGGCTATAAACCGGAAATGAAATATTCTGCGTCCATTCCCCGTTTTCATACTTGTGTTTTTCATTGTAGTTAAAGCTTTTAACTTTAACCTCGCACTGATTGGACGAGCCCCCGCCACCACATGTAGAGGAATCGTCTGTTTTAAAGGTCATATGAATGTTCAGGTCGCTAACTGGTTGAGGAATACCATTGATAAAAAGCGATTCTGAGGCAAATGGTATCGTCATTTCTAATTGGACATTCTTTGATCCTTTCCTTTCTAATTCAATTTGTGGATTCAGTATCTTAAAAAGAAAATGTATGTTTACTCTGAAATGTTGTTTTACAGTCATTTTTCAGGATAAATATCCATAAACATTGTACATTGCGAAGAATACTGAGATTTCTTTTAAATTAAAATGAAAGCAATTTTTTTATGTTTTAGCATACATCTTCATTACTATCTTAAAATTTATACATGTAAACGTTAAGCTTAAATATTTCATATATTACCTTAATTCCAGCAAAAAATGGATTTCCAACTTTGTAAATACAGGAAATGCTTTCTTCTTTTCGTTTTGCACCAACTTTACACCATACCTTACACAGAAAACAAAAAAGGAAATGGTATTTGGCATATCTAAATTGATCAATAACTGAATAAAAACTTGCCTTTTTGACATAAAAATTATTTGCAGTAGGGTTTACCTCCCTTAAATTGACAAAAGCCTTAGAAAATTAAAAAAATTTAATAATATAATTTCTGTTTGCTACGTCCTCCTTTAAAAATGTTTTTTTTTATTTTCTTACTGCAAATCATGCCTTCTCGATGATATTTTAATATGCTTTTTATGTGAACAAAAATGTTTTCATGATGAAAAGTACTTACTTCAGACCCAATCTTTTTCCCAATTTTCAAAATATCATAGGCTGTTATTACTGTTGTATAATTACTGGATTTGTCAACTGTTTGATTGACAACTTCCTGCCCATCAATATACCATATGACGTCATATAATAAATCTTCATCTGATTTTAAACTGAAGTTGCAGAGAAATGTCACAGCGGGGTCATATCTGATAATGTTATTAAATTTTTCTCTCTTCCATGTCATGTTATGGTATGAAACAGATACATCAGATGGCGCCCAATCAATACCTGTTTTGAAGAAATTTATACAAAAGGAGTCACTAAAAAAGCAAAACTACATAATTGTTACCACTTTAAATTTGTGCTAAATTATCAATGTACAGTTTAACCTGTATATTCATGACACCATTGGTTCCAAAAAGATGTGTTTGATATGATTCTGGAATAAACAGCTTTTAAAACAATTGAATTGATCAAAATTGAATATATTCAATAAATTTATTGACAAAATACTGCATAACACAACATCCGGTTAAGACAAGTGTCACTGTATCTATGTAAAAAAAGAACTTTATACTCACAATAATCCGTGTCGACTAAAAGTGTAAACAAGAAATTATATAAATTTAATAAGATCAAATATTCATTATAAAGACAGAAAAAATAACAATTCCGAGTTATAAACACTGTAAAAAAGTGCTTTTTACAAGCAACTGCAAACCTTTATCACAAGTATCATTTATCCACCCTTGAGCACATCCTCCTTGGCAAGTTCCATTAAATCTGTCACAAAGGTACGGTGTTATACAGTGACTGCTACATCTCTGTGAACAATCACGTCCATACCAACTGATATTGCAAGCTAAAATAAATTTACAATATTAATTTCATCAATACATCTTCACATTACGTCAACTAGGTTGCGACACAGAAATCGTCTTTGGAATACTTTAAAAGATTAGATCTTGGTTAAATAAATTTAAGGAATAACTGTCTAATATTTTGATTTCATGATGGTATCAATCGCGTGACTTGCGTGATAATTTGCATAAAACGTCAAAAGCGTTTATTCATACAATTATCATGCAATTCAATCGATTGATCATCGTCATGAAATAAAAAAAAATCTGACAGTTATTCCTTGTATTAATGTGCTCTTGATTGGACGCTAATGCACGTGCAACAGGCCCGCTTCTGTCTCTATCGGTTCACGTCCCGTCCCACAGGTAATTTTTTTAACAGTGCCTGTCGATGAACCAGTACTTTGATGGAGAAATAAAGTACATTAACTATATGTAATTTTATCTCGGACAAAGACATTGGAAATGTAAATATATATACATCAACATATGCTATAATGTAGATTAATTTTTGTCTCATCTGCATCAACCGTCAAGATCATAGGTCAAATATTGTAATAAGAACCTATCACTAGTAACGAATATTGAAAAAAATTGGAAAACCTTCAAAGTTACGGATAAAACTAAAATTTTCGACAAGTCAAATTTAAGGTGAAGGTCAATCATCAAATCCAATCTTTTTGAAAAGTGTACCCACAGGAAATGTTAATGATAAACACAATAGCCAAATTGTTCTCTCATTAAAAGGCAAGTTCTTAAACAGACCAACCTTGATCGCAATTTGTTGATGTCCAGCCTGTAGTACAACCGAGTGAACAGTTTCCAGTCACGTGATCACAAGAATCATCAAAGCAATATCCACAGCTATACATACAGTTTGCACCGTATGTATTATTCGAACACTCTACAACAGTTTTTGTCAAAAGTGAAGATTCTGATATTTTACTTAAGCTCTCAAAACTTCTTTTGAAATCAAAATCAAAATGTGAGATTGAGTACGTCCTGCTTACCTTCTGTGCAATTTTCACCAGTATACCCATCTTTGCATAAACAAGATCCATTGAGAGGGTTACACTGATCACAGTTTTCTGCGCAGGGTCTACATGGACTACCATACTGATTTTTAGGGCATCCTATTGCAAGAACATAATATAAATATGAAAATTACTGACCTTACTCGATTGATTTATTTATGGTTTGACCTTCGCTATCGAGATTAAGAAATATTGTATGCATGAGATTGAGCGCTCAACTGAATTGAAAAACAATTGAATTAATTTTTTTTCTGTATCTCTAAAATATTTAAGTCGCCTGAATTGTGCAGTGGTACGAGGGTCTGCTCTAGAGTCACGGAGAAGTTGATCCGTACGTCGCGGGTTCGAATCCCACTGTGGTTCGTGGAGATCGGTTCTTCGGATGAGGCCGTATTAAGATTTCTCACTACTTAGTGCCAAAATTTGCAGATCTCAAGAAACCCATACTTGCTTCTCCATAAGAGTGAATAATTCTGAAGAATGACGTTAAACAACAAACCAGAAGTGTCTGTCGAGACTGAAGCTCTACTGGTTTGTACTTATAGCAAAGGAAGAGGAAAGTACTTAAGCAGTTGGGAATTGAAACTTTACACTAGCAAAAAAGAGAATAATGATCCTTGAATAAGTTTCTTTATGTTCTTAGTGTAGTCTACTTGCATGCCACATTATATTATAATCAGACTAAAACTGTATTTGAAGTAGCATTTTGAGAGTAACAGAAATTGCTATCTTTATTAACCAAGGTAATAATGTTCACTGAAGTCAAAAACCGATATAAAGAATTATGTACCTTAGTGTAGTCTACTTGTGTGCCAAGTTATACTGAAATCAGACCAAAACTGTAGGAGGAGTAGCATTTTGAAAGAATTTCACAGAAATTTCTATTTTTAGTAACGACGCCTACACCATTCGTCGAAATCAAAAACCGATACACAGAATTATGTATCTTAGTGTAGTCTACTTGTGTGCCAAGTTATATTGAAATCA
>PRKT01001338.1:79897-97040 GCA_003671525.1 Saccostrea glomerata | reverse complement strand
TAACATTGAGTCCTTGGCATTTACATCAATATGACCTAGTTTTACAGCCTTTGATATACACTGTTCTAACCTAGACCCATAGGAAACAATTGACTCACCTTCTTGTTGATGATCCGAATAAAATTTCTGCATGATGTTTTCGGGTGTGCAGACATTCCCATAAAAATCATCTAACTTTGTGAGGATGTTCTCAACCGTAGCATATTCTCCAAGTGGAATAAGAATTTCTCTCGCCGTCCCCTTAAGAGAACTTCTCACTGGCTGCAAAAGAACATGATCAGGCCACTGGCCCTTTAACCCTTTCACTTCCGTACCGGTCAAATTGACCGGTGGCGCGTTAAAACACGACTTCGCGAAATTAAGATCTCCGTATCTATTTTATGGTAGCATGAAGGTATATAAACTATATATCATCTTTTTGGAAATTTTCTCTACTTTTAAAATATCTAAAAAGACTATGTCTTGATTGCCGGTATTTAATCGATTTTACGTTGTGTAGACAAACGTAACTTTTTGAAAATGGAGTAATTTTCCAAAGCAATTGCCGATTTTCCAGACGATTGACATTTTTTTCCTGATTAACTTTATAAAGAAAGTATGGTATATTCTTAAAGCATATTTCCTCTGCTTTTAAAATATGTAATAATTATTGCTATAACTTAAAAGTATATTTTAAAAACAAGAATTTTATTGCACTTATGTGTTTTTTCTCAATTTTATTCGTAATGTTTAAACAAAGCTCAGTTTTAAGTTTATTTCTGTGTTGAAATAGGGAAAACAAAATAAAGCTGGTAAAAGTAGAGAAAATTTCCTTTCCAACAAGCTCTTACAGGCCTTCTTACACTCAGTATTTTCTTAATTACGATAATTTGAATTTTTGACCTTCGAATAGTTTTTATGGAAAAATCGGTCAATATTAACATGTAACGTCAAGGTCGATATTGTTGCGTCTTACTCGAAACAACAAATTCTTTTACAAGACTTTTTTTGACCATTTAAATATATTTTTTACTAAAATAAATGCATAATGCAAAAAAATAGATTTCAAAAAACAAGTATATACTATCGTTCTTCCTTTTGTGAAGTGAAATGTTAATTTATTCATCTACATGTAATAATGTATATTTCATGTAGTGATATAAAATGTTGAAATAATGTTGATAAACATTGTAGATTCCCTGAACGTCGATCTTTACTTAAAAAAAAATCAGATTTTTAATATTGTTGTATCTTGTTATACTATATTCTTAATTTGCAATTTAATTAGATCTATATTGGCACGAAATTTAACAATACAAAAACTCGCATTTATAAATAAATACGACTCATCACTGTATGAGTTGATACGAATTGAAGTAACCACGTGTTTCCGCTATGGTAGCAATAAACAAAAACATGATGGCGATCCGAAATCTGAACGTCAATTTTCATGATTATTTCACGACGAAGATCATCACATCAATGAATCAAATAATACAGACATGCCTCTGGTATTAGCAGGTGAGAATACGTGTATATTGACTGAATAGTTTAAGTTTAAAACGCAATTAGTTCACGTTGAAAAGAAAACTAAATGTACACATGTACTAGATCTTCATATTTCAGTGTGCGTATTTCGTATTGTTCAGCCAATTTTGTGTTGCTTTGAACTTTGATGCTTTTGACAATCACTCGAAAGTTCAAAGTAAAATAAAAGTTGCCATAATAATGGATAGTTGTTTTCAGTATGTGTGTACCAGTGTGTACAACTGTACATGTACAACTTTCATATTGAATTTTTAGGGTGTTGGCACCATGTGCAACAATGCTTTCATCTGTGAATACCCACTTGTTAAGCCCACCATGAACTACGAAGGCCAATTAATATGTAAGGACACTAATGAACAGGTAAATTTTTGTGCTGGTATTGAAAATTTCTGTAAATATATAAAATTTCAAAAAATAAAGTCAAATTTCATTTGTGTCATTCTCATGATATTGCATTCATACAAGTTTATAAACATTTGATTAATATTTTGAAAAATAAGTGTTTGAAACACATAATACTTATGATGCTTGATTATTCATACAAACACATTTTTTAAACACATAATATCTATTTGAATGAATGCCGAGATATGGAACAAGACTGCTCTTGTATTTTCAATCTGCATAAAATATGTGGTAAGAATTTCCATTTTTTCAATTTTTCAGACACTTTCCAATTATCATACATCATATACATGGGTGGTCAAACTCACTAGATGGTTTATCAACACTCCCATGCTCACGAACAGCCTTGCCCCAGGAATTTTGCCCTGAAGTAACATTGCAGTCTATTGTCTCCTTTCTTTTTACAACCCTGGCAGCCATGCAGGTATGCAATCTATGAAAGCCATGAAGGGACATAGAATTTTAAAAAATTAATAAAAGTAACCCGAGTTCTCAATTTATACAATCCGTTCTGTTATAACAAATTGCCAATTCATTCCCACAAAATATCAATTCGTTCCCTCAAATTACACAATCCGTTATCTCAGATTGTATAATTCATTCTCTTAGTTTAAATGATTCGTTCCCTCGGAATGTATACCCTTCCCATGATTTCATTAAAATTACTTAATATCTGTACATATCGGATATGGTAATACATGTTTAAAGAATAGAATATTGTAGTATTTTACATCCTACCTTTTATTACATATTACGGTCCAAAATGAGAAAAATACATGAACATTTTCAAATCCATATGCTAGTACTGATATTTGTACAACAAAAAATCTTTGAGGTTTTTGTGTTACGTGTATATTAGAATAATTGAAAGTCCTAAATAGTAAAAATGAATATGGGTCCTGTGTAATCATAATATTTCTAAAGTAAATATACGTTGAATTAGTTTTGAAAGAGGTTGGAAACGACCGGTTGCTGAAACAAAATAAATAGAACGCACTAATTGATTAAAATGGTTGGATGTATCTGTACATATATGTAATGAAATTCAAGAGCACAGATTACCAAAATCATAAGATTGACGTTGTAACAAATTGAGATCTTGAATTATCAATCTGTGAAAATAAATTACCGGTATGTAATTCGAGATCTCAAATTATGAATCAAGGGGGCGAATTAGTAATCCTTAAGATCGGATTGTGTAATTCCAGATCTCATATTATAAATCGAGGGAACGATTTAGTAATCTGTGGGATTGGATTGTCTAATTCGATTCGATATCATTTTTACTTTTTTGAAAAATTTACGTCTCCCTTCATGGTTTTTGTAGCAATCTAATGCCAATTATTTTTAGATGTTGCGACAGAGTGTAAACAGAGGTCTGGCTTTAGTCAGATTGCCATATATGGTATTTGTTTTAGTTAAGTAATTTTACCATGATGGTTTACTACAAGGTTGTTGAATTATCAGTCCTGATACATTGACTTCATATCATTTAACTAATTGGATCACATAATAAATACAATTTTGATTTTAAAAGGAAAATCAAATAAATGTAGTAATTTTAGCATTCTTATTTTTATTTATAAATGTAAATTTATATACACAATGACATGTATCTGTTTCAAAATACTTAAATCTTTTACAGGATAGAAGCTGATCACTTTTTCTTGGCAGCAAATAATAATGTCTTGGACAAGTCAAAGAATTTCCTCCAGTCTTACAGAGAAATGACAGTTGATAAAAGAATGGTGGACACAAAGTAAAAGTGCTCTTCAACATTTTGTTGAAGATTTCAGTCTGATTTGGAATTCATCTTGCAATATTTCTGGATTTGTATATTTGGATATAAACGTCACATTTTCAACTTATTGACTAAACAGTTTTGGGCTAAATATTGCCAATGATATCTATTATTATTATTTCCCTTCAAGATAACATGTCAAGTCTTTATTGTACCCCTTAAGCTCTGTTATACCAGAAAAATCTTGTAATGAAATCATTTAGTTTATTATTTCTTGTTAGATTAATTCCATGAAAATAAAGATTATTTTTATTGGCATCAAGAGCATGGATTTCTTGTTTAACAAAAAGATTGTATACGTGTTTTGCTAGGGGTTTGTAAGAAGCAGACCAGAATTTTTTGCTTGCAAATTTTGTCGTTCGCCATTTTTATTACCTCAACTATTAGATGATTTATCCATGTATGAAGCATTTCAATATTGATATTTACTTACAGTTTAAAGCAGAATTCTGTACTGATACGACCTTGACCCCCTTAAGAACAAGAGTGTCAAGGTCAATTTTTAATATAAAAATGTTCTTTCATCTTTATGGCCCATATATATCTTACATACAATATCATCAAATATACAAAAAGTGTCGAGAATGTGTCAAGAATGTGAAATAACAAACATGTATATAGCCAAAACCTTTAAAAAGTTGTTGCTTAGCAACCACTTAAAGGTCATTAAACAGATATTTGAACTAAAATGATGCATGGATATTGCAGTTCTGCTCCCTTCTTGAGAGTATATTCAGATTTTTCCATTTCAGCATCCATTGTGTGAAATTATGGCAAGAATGCTGAAAAGTCTTCAAAAAAATTGATGAAACTTTTGCACTTATTTGACCTTTGACCTCCTAAAAATAGTTTTAATGAGGTCAAACTTTAAGACACTTTATTTGCTATTCGTCCCTTGTAATTTTATGACTTCACATCTAACTTTTATATGTGCTGGGATGCATAAATGTGTCTGGGATGAGTAAAAAATGAAAATTTCTGCCCAAAAAATAAAGAATTCTGCGTTGCTTAGCAACCCCTTTTAAGTAGTTATATGCAGAATTGAAAAAAAGTTTATGTGTTTCATGTAGTACAGTATAATGCTCTTTTGTGGGTATATACCAAATTTCCTATTTCAACATACACCATACCTAATATTTAGCTTAAAGATTAAAAAGTATGAAAAAATTCCATAAAATTTTGCACTTAATTGACCTTTGACCTCAACTTTTACTAGTAAGGTCAGTGGTTGAGCATCTAAATAGTCATAAAATATCATCTCTACGATATTTCCTACAAAATGGTATGCATTATGCCTAGCTTTCTCCTTGGATAAAAAAGTTAGAAATGATTTAATAATGCCATGTCAAAAGACCTCCAAAATCACGTAAAATGCCCCGAAAGAGAAAGGGTTAAGCACCTAACCTCATACGACCAAACGTCATAGCTCACTTCACCTTTCTGAGCTTGCTCACTACCGCTAAAAGTTGGAAGCTTTATAGGGGTAGGGTTGTTATTCTGATGAAACAGAGCAGAGCTATTAAAAAATTTAGGTGATGACATAAGACCTGGATTGAGTTGCTCAAAACAATGGTTAAGGTTAACCACTGGTTAAATCTCTTATCCAGTGGTTAACTTTTAACCACTGGTTAAATTCTGTTGCTCAAAATTTGTCCACTGGTTAACTTTGCTATCCAGTGGTTAAATATTGGCTAAAGTTAGCCATTCCAAAGAGGTGGGTTAAGTCTCTTAACCAGTGGATAAATATGACTAAGCATTATGATTTGTTGTAAATTTTGGGAGATAGCTAAAGAAACAAAGGCTTATAGATATTGTAACCAAGAATTAAATGTTGATGAATACTTAAAAAGACGTATGCAGTAATATAAAGTCAAGTTGACATGGTTTTGTAGAATATTAGGCAGGAATAACATCACAGTCAGGAATATGATAGGTTTTTATGTCTTCATCGTCAGCAGAAATGTTTTAAATGAGTTCTTTCAAGGATTAATCTGTTGGCATTACAAAGGATCTTATCAAGCGGCCTTCCGTCGCTGAAAAATAAATAATTATTTTAGGTATATTTTAAATAACAAATATAAATGAATAAATTTGTTGGTCATTTGCATGATATAGGTCTATTAATGGATAGAAATAAATTGTTACTTTGGTTAACATACATCAATATTTAAAATCACATTGAGAATTGACATCCCCCCCCCACACACACACACATACACACACACCCTCCTCTAGTTCCTCTGCCCCAACCCTTTTTAAAAAAAAATATCTTGCATTAATTATTTGTTTTTGTATTTCAAAATAATATTAGTTATCATTTCCTTGACGATATTTTTTATCTGCCTATTTTATTAAACTACTTTTCTTGTTGACTGCTGCATTAAATAAAATGCCTTCCATTTCCTTTGATTTCATTATCATTTTCGCATGGTCTCGGCGTGAGATACAATGAATTAAAATATTCATTCAAAATAAATCTAGCATTATTTTTTTTTTTAATATTTATCCTTTTTTTGCAAAGACAGACTTTATAAAGGCATTGAAAATTGGGGTTACCTTTTTTGGTTACTTTAACCCCCCCCTCCACCTCAATCCACATTCAATTAGCCACTCCACTTTCTGCTATTGATATCCACATAGAGTTTTTTTTTTGTCTAATGTCTACATATATTGATGCTAATATTAAAAGGTTATTTATTTATAGAATACACTCTGGATAGTGCATTTTTAGTTACACCGCAAAATTTAATTGTACGGAGCGAAATGCATTAGTGACGAACTCGCTATATCAACTTGTATATTCGACCATGACCTTTCTGTAATAAAAAAAAATGCTACCCACTTTCAGATAGTGTTAGTACATTGTAATGCAGGATAACATACCAGTAAATGTGCTGAAAGTTATTTCTTGTTTGGAAATATTTGACAAACCACTGAACTGAGATCTTTCTGTCAAGTTATGTATAAAAGCAATAATTCAACAAGTGCGAATTTCCTCGAATAATAGCAGACGACGTTTACATCGTGTAAACAGTAAAGGTGTCCTGGCTTCAATAAGTTTTTATATTAGTATGAAACAATACAAATTGATGCATTTGCCTTGTAAGTCTTAAGTATAGCCAAGTGTTTAGTAGCTGGTATTGTCTTTAAAATATTTTCTGTATCTAATGTTTAACAGTTTAATGAGCAACTAGGTTTCTGCAATCATTCTAAACATGCTTCCTTTCCATCTTACCTGTGTTGCTAATCCTATAACAATTCCAGTCTATGTATTTACATTATTACTGCATCCTCCACTTGAATTTTCAGCAAAACATAATCCCAGCTGACTTGTGCATTCTTCACTTTTTGTGACTAAAATGTTTGTTTCGTTTTGATAACTGTTACATCTCGATATTTTCCACTTCTCCACATACGGTTGTAATGTGAAACGTCTCACTATTTACTTATTTGATATTTACCATGGTAGCCATGGTAACCACACTGGACAAGTGTAATGCATTGTGGGATACTAACCAGTGGTTAATTCACTTATCCAGTGGTTAGTTAACCAGAGGCTAATTTTATTTTGAGCAACAAATATTTGAACAGTGGTTAGTTACCCAGTGGATATAGAATTTAACCAACGGCTTACTTATCCAGTGGTCAAATTTAACCAGTGTTTTGAGCAACTCAGTCCTGGTGGTTGTAAATAACCTGGTGTGGGTATGTGATTTGGGGGTGGTACTTGACCTAAGGATGGAAGTTTAGGAATGGTACCTTGACTCACACCATGTTCAATCTTAGGGGTAGTTGGAATTTTCTGCCTTTTCAACAGGTCATACTCCTCTTTTGTTATAACCCTGTAATGCTCTTCTGCATTGATTTGCTCTATAATTACTTGTAAGTCCTTCTTACCCTTGGTTTCATCAATATCTTCTTGTAAATCCTTCTTACCCTTGTTTCCATCAACACCAGTTGCCATGTTGATTTTTCAATTGATACCAAATCGCAAGCAAAGATTAACTTATCGCAATGCGCAATTGTTAACACACAAGCAATCACTCACTCAAATTCTGTACAAATACAACACTATATACACAAAAAACTGAAAAACAAATATACACAAATATACCTGTCTGCTTTGTCTAATAATCCTGTTGTTCTCAGTCCTGTGCTTTGGTTAGTAAATCTGCAATATTAAGAAAGTGGTCTGGCGCAAGGAATCATTTTCATCTCTATACACTACTGTGCGTGACACGCATCAGCAAAATGTTCAAAAGACAATGACATTGACGGACAAAATTAAACATTGACAGTCAACAAAAATACATCACAGACATTCAACATACACAGAAAAATTGTTTGCCTTATTGAACAAACGCGTTTGAGAGCGAAAAGTTTATGAAACCGTGTAAAACATTTGACAAACACGTTTTTTCTACACTTCCAACAGTTCAAAAGCAAAACAAATGAAATTGTGAATGTCGAGCCCGATCTTTTTACACATGAGTAACACGCACCTTGCACACATCATTCACAAAGCCGGCAACCTCACACACCAAACATTGAACATGAAATAATACACACATATATACAATAAAATACAACAACAGAATGACACAGAACATGAAAATAATTAATAGCACAGGTACAATATGTATATCTTGATGGATTTTTATTTTTTACTGATCACTGAATTGCATGGTTACACTGCGGTAGTTTCACAATGTTGCGCGAATTCTTTTCCTCGAACACAACAGATGTCAGTAAATTCACGGATCACTGGACAAAGGACACCTGTCCTGCAATGAACTCAGGTCGACTCGGTCAGCAGGTTCAGAAAAAGTTACTACTAGTAGCTAGCGTAATGTTAATTAAGTGCACTAAATTTAAACACATTCCGTACGGACTCGAAGCTCGTACTGAGTATATCATGAACAGAACTCACTTGTCATGTAGAATGTACGTTCTGATATAAATGTAGATGTATATGTAGATATGTAGGCCTACTATGTGGAATCTGGGCGTTGGTTGTCACAGCTGCACTGGCGTTTCGGCCTTGTCCCAGGAACTGGAATCTGGATCCTGGTTTCCCTCACAGTAACATCAACACATACGTGGCGCCATATGTCACAGGGTCAATTGTTTCAGAAGAACGCTGGATTCGGTTTTATATGATGTTTTATTGTGGATAACAAAAAAGAAACCTAGAAACATAGAAAACACTCTCACAACACACACATTAACAAGAGACAAATACGGCACATTAAACAATGATACAAATTACATAACATGCAAATTCACGTCGCTATCATTAAGATATTTCACGTATTATCAAAATTGATATCATTAGAATTTAATCTTACCAGGTATCCAGTATCATAAAATAATGAATATTATTATAATAGTAATCAAGACATCGTATAACTTCATAAACGGTTAGACCTCATAAACCGTGAAGGTAAAAGCTAATGGATATCTTATTTGGCGGGATAAGCGCTTATATAGTGCACGAAGTTAGTATACATGCATATTAATTATCAGATAGAGGTCTGTCATTGGTCCACGGGTCGTACTTGTATACCTGGTCGGTTGGGAAGCTAAAAATAGAAACCCCACGTGATAAACAAAACATTCACACATGGCACTCATTCACACAAACAGCGCTATGTTTGATTAGCATTGCGCGCTAAACAAATATGAATTATTAATAAAGTATCAAATTAAATATCAACTGTGACATACGTACACGTTTGTAATCCGGTTTCCATGGTAACATATTAATTTGCCTTTCACGGATTTATTGCAGAAGTTCTGTCAAATAGTTATAAAGAAATTTAAAGACTTGACATACATCCAAAACAATTTGTTCAGTTTGGGAAACTGAGATGTTCTTCTCTGAAATTTATGATTCAGAGGGGGTTGTTCATGAATAATTTTTGAATTTTGGTAAGAGTTATTTCCCTGTATTTTTAATGAATATAAATATCGATTTAAAAAAAAATATGCAGGTAAAAGTTATTTTGAATTGTCATTCTATTTCTAATAATTCAATGCATCTTTTCAACGCAGTATTTTTTGATATCGTATATATGCTATTCTTATTATATGGATTTAATTTTTTTTAAATGCTGTTTTTTAGTATCAAATTAATTTCTTTGCGCTTTCTTTCTTTGATTTATAATTGCTAAACTTCATATTTCTATATTAATTATATTTATTCCAAGTTTACTCCTTTATCCCATTGATATAGCTCATGTGATATCGTTTTCACATCCCACAGTAGGACTTCACAATGGGTCCTATATAAAAAAAAAATATAAAACATTGATTGTTGCGTATAAAATAAAATGTTAAACATGGGATAAAAAGAACCTCACATGGTTTGTAGTTGGATATTATTTTTATCCAACTCTTTTTTTTTTGTTTTATCCTCTCGCAAAAGCTCTGGGATATAAAACAAACAACTCGTTGGATAAAAATCATATTCAGCTACATGTACAAACCATGTGTTGAGTCAGATAGAAAGAAAAACACCTCTAATCACGTTGACTTGTTTATCTAGACTGATCATTCAAACATTGGATAACATTGACGTTACCATGACGTCATAATTAAGATGACGTCCTAATAGAAACATTTACTTAATGTCACATGCACTTTAACGTCACATATAAGAAGATTATCATCAACATACTCCGGGCCGCAAAATGTCAATAATCACAATTTACAATAATAGAAAGTTCATATTTCGCGTTGTGTTTTACAAAAAAAAAATATTAATTGGAAAGATTTTCACTTCTCCTCACTTTGGAATCTGACTCGTTTAGTTCAAGGGGATATAATTTCGTAATGGGACGGTTTGATATGGTTCCGTTACTAAAACGTAAGACTGCTGATCTTGTGAGTCCATCTCCGCCAGTAATGAGATCCACCACTACAGCAAGTTTCCAATTGATGCGTTTTGTGAAATCATCATGCACTTGGACGACGTCTCCTGGTTTGATTTTGTTGCATGTAGTTCCTGTCCTTCGGATTCGGTGATATCGTCTTCTCTTGACAAGTCTGTTGTACGTTCCTCTGCCTCTTTGTATGTGAACACTGTTCTCCCTACGTCTTATTTCACTTTGTTCTTCCCTCACTCTATAACTATATTGGTGTCTGTTTTCATCGCTCTCAAAGTCTCCATACTGCTCACTGCTCAGTTCATGTAATACTGTACAAAATCCCACCATCTGTTGTGGCACAAATCTAAGATCTCTCTGGGGATTCTTTTTTTAATCTGCTTGTTTCCCAGTGACCTTGATATGACTTTAGAATCGGAAATATATTGTGCTCTGTACTAGTAACTTCTTCATCTTGATATATCTGTCTCAAAAATTTTGAAACAAATTTCTCTCTGGGAGGAACATCATAAATCTGGTTTTCAAATTGTATCCTAGCATGTGCACCCCCCATCAGTCCTGTTGAGTGGATAGGTCCAGATATAAGATATCAAACCTTTGATTCAACTGCAGTGGGTCCATTTCCTCTGATGATTTTGTTCCCTACTATGTTCCAGTAGTAGTCCGCATCAATGAGCATTGAAATATGGAACTGTTCCTCTGTGCTAACCGGATGTGCCAATTTTAGTCCTCTAAGGTATGCGAGTTCTCTGATATTAACGCGTGATCTGTTTGAGATTGGAGCTGTGCTAACTCCTCTGTAATAAATGAATTTTGAGCCCCTTCATCAAGCAATATATTACAGTTGATTTCTTGATTTCCATACCAAATTGGTGTCACAGCAGTTTTCAGCAGCACTTCATTGTTGGCTGTCACCTGTGTTGAAGAATGAAGCTGGAACGACTGCTCTTGTTGACTTGGTTGATTCGCTTGTGTGCTCTCAGACTTTGTGACATCTCTCACTGGGGAACTTTGAGGTAGTTGCGAATTCTTGCAAATACTTGTGTGATGAGACTTCTTTCAATTCCTGCATTTGAAATTTGATTGACATTCACTTACTTTCTGATTTCCAAAGCAATTGATGCAGACTCTCTTCTGTTTGATGATTGATATTCTCTTATCGTAGTCTTGGACATTACAGCAATCTATTGGTGAATGATTTCCATTGCAGAATAAGCATTGCTTCACATAATTTTCCTGCTTGTTGCTCCTTATATGACTTGACCCTGCAACAAAGTTAGCTGTTGGAACGAATTCCTGGGTTTCCTGTTTTGATTGCACTGCCTGTCCAGCATCCTGAACACATAGCTCCATCTTGTTGGCTCTCCTCAGTGAATGCAATTCCCATTGATCATCTCCTTTGTCCCTGGTAATGTTCTTCCGAATTTCTGCTGGTAGTTTGTTGTAAATCATTGGAGTCAAAATTGTCCCATAGGTGGTTTCATCAGTTCCTAGAGCTTCTAATCCTCTAATACAGCATTCCATTTTGTCAAAGAAGTTTCTCAAACTGTCAGGACTAGGCTTGGGAAGTGGTAAATCAATCAAACTCTGGATATTGGCATTAATGATTTTGTGATTCTGTCCGTATCTCTCAAATAACACATCTATTGCTTGCCTGTAGTTTGTATTGGTCAAACTGAATCCTGACACAGAGTGAAGGGCTTCCCCACACAGCAGCGATCGTAGATAGCTAAATTTTTCAACATTAGACAAACTGTTGTTCCCATGGATGCTCGACTCAAAACAATCCCAAAATGTTTGCCACTGAAGTAAATCTCCCGAAAAAACTGGCAGGTTTAATTTCGGCAGTTTATGATTATGAATGTTAGGTTTTCCTATGTTGGGTTCTAATGATTCACTGCTTGGAATGAACTGTGGAGCATTTACATTTAAATTCCTAGATGTACATTGATTAAGATTCTCAGAAGCCTTTCCATTCTTTGTCAAATCTGCTAATTTCAGTCTTAATTCTAACATGTACTCATCTGAATCTTCGATCTCCATTTGAATTTCTTCTTCTTTCTCTAGTTCTTGGAGAATTTCACTGTTGATTTTCTCTAATGTGTCCCACTTCTCTTCCAGTACCTTGATCATTTCAGCTTTTCCATTTTCATCTTCCATTTCGGAAATTCTCCTCAAAATTTTGGTTATAACTCCACGATGGCCTGAACGCTGTGTCTTTAATTTGATTACATCCATTTCTAGTTTGCTATCACTTTCCCAATGGTCACGGCACCAAATGTTGAGTCAGATAGAAAGAAAAACACCTCTAATCATGTTGACTTGTTTATCTAGACTGATCATTCAAACATTGGATAACATTGACGTTACCATGACGTCATAATTAAGATGACGTCATAATAGAAACATTTACTTAATGTCACATGCACTTTAACGTCACAAGAAGATTATCATCAGCACCATGTGCGATCCCATATATACTTAACTGAAAAGAAAGTTGAATTAGAAAAAAATCAGTTTTGTTCTTATGTTCTGCTAAAGAAAGCACATGGGTAAGGTACCTGGATTAATAATTTACTTACTAATTTTTTTCGGACTTCTAAGTCTTATATATTTTTTGTTTTTATGCTGATTTTATTTCTGAATTTGTATAAAATTAAACAAATTAATAGAAATAACTCTGAAGTGTTCTTTCTCCCAGTATTTCCAAGTTTGGATAAAAGTTGAAGTATTTACCGGGACGGAAAATATCGGTATTTACCACTAGTAATTCACACCACAGGTATTTCCAGACAAAACCTGCGGGAAAGCAAACGCAAAGAAATTAAGTTACTACCAAAAAACAAATCCATGAAGAAAAAAATCGAGTTTAAACTGTCCTCAAAAGTAACACTTCCCAATTGGTTTTATTATTATGTTTTTGATACAGAACCCTAAACAATAAAATCCATTTTGGGAATCTCTTCATTGAACGAAGTTTGAATGACTTTTGAAAATCGAAATTTTCAATATATCCAACTTAGAAAAATGCACAAGAACCTGCACTTTTGCTTTCATAGAGATGATTTAATCCAAATTGTCTGTATCATTGTCAGATGAACTGAATGTCAAAATGGTCCGTATAAATGAAAATCCTTCATCAACGGACCACTGTCCATATTTCCTGTTGAGTTAATCGACTGCCATAGAATGAATTAAAAAAGACAAAATAGTTTATTCTCTGTTTTATTGTTTAAAGATTTGTTTTGCAGACTTTCAGACCACTCAGGCCACTCACAACTTGCAGACCACTCAGGCACTTATACATGAGGATCAGCTAACTTCTCCATTCCAATCCTTGACTTCATCTGTCAAGAAAAAACCTGAGTCAAAAAACTATGATGAAGGTATTATTATAAAAGAAAATCTTTGACTCAAACACACCGGGTATATTACTTTTATGAACGCAGATGTAAGAATATTACCCATAAACGTAAAGGTATTTTTCAGTTTTATTTAACAAAAAAAGAAGGGATAAAAATCGGCTCTTTTCTTTGTATCTTGATATACTTATAGAATTATATAAATTTACTATTAGTTTTTGTACATTGTAACAAACACCGATAGTTTACCTCAGCTCAGTAGTTTTGCTTTTTAAGAGAAGTACTGAGTATATCTATTTAAATTAATTTTAACATTTGCGGGAAAAATTGTGTGCAGTTATGTTAAAATCTCGGTGAAATTGACGTTACAATTACTGACTGAATTCAAACCGTTGGCGAAAACATTTCATAAAAACATTTTAATGAAAATAACGAATAGTAAAATCGATAGTTGGTATTTGATGTCCTTGTATCGACAAAAGAGCAATCGAGGAATACTTACTCGGACCGAGACTGTAAAATTAGTTTCAGAACTTGTTTTTCAGTAGTTTGCACCGTTTTAAAAACTTTTCATACGTTGAGCATGCTCCTATGTATCGAATTAAAAGGGAAACATAAAACCAATTTGCAGATGATAAGGCTAAAAAACAACATGTATATATGTAAGGGAAGTTGACTCAGAAAAGTTTTAATACAAGTGCTACCTTAATATCAAAATGACATGGCCATGTGATTACTCGGCTTCAGCTAATTTTTTTCTCACTGAAACTTCAATGAATGAAAAGGTCGGCTATTTAAAAGAAAGCATGGCATTTTACCTGGCTACCATGGAAATTAGGTGTAAATTATAGTGAATATTGCTTTTTATCATAAATATCAAGAAAAAATTACTAGGCAAAACTGTATTTTGTGTAAATTTTTTTATATGTTTCATGACAATTAAACTATGCAAAAACAGTATATTATGTTATAAAGTTTTTCATTTTCTAATTTTCTTATTCTTAATAAGTAAACAATTAGTCCTCGCTATCTCCCTTGTCAAACCAAGTATATAATCTATAGACCCGGGTGCTTGACAAATTAACCAGAAAACAATTGTTTTGAACATATTTTATTGAATAAATCAAAAGGATTAAAAACAATAACAGTCCATTAATAGAGTTGGTAGAACTGCTAGAAAATCACTTTTTTCATATTTTGAATAAAATAACCGGAATTTGTTTCCATGGTAACATATTAATTTACCTTTCACCGATTTATTGCAGAAGTTCTTGACATACATCCAAAACAATTTGTTCAGTTTGATAAACTGAGATGTTCTTCTCTGAAATTTATGATTCAGAGGGGGTTGTTCATGAATAATTTCTAGCAAGCTGCATATTAACCTATTTAGGTACATGTATTCAATCTTTACTAGAAACAGATTTAATGAAATTGAATACATTACAAACGTGTACGTACTGAACACTTTGTATACCTAGACATAAATCCTATTTATTACTAATAGTATTAAGGATGGATGTGTTAATTTATTACATCAAAATAACCGGAAGCCAGATTTGTATACAAAGTGGTCAATACGTACACGTTTGTAATCCGGTTTCCATGGTAACATATTAATTTGCCTTTCACGGATTTATTGCAGAATTTTTGTCAAATAGTTATTAAGAAATTTAAAGACTTGACATACATCCAAAACAATTTGTTCAGTTTGGTAAACTGCGATGTTCTTCTCTGTAATTTATGATTCAGAGGGGGTTGTTCATGAATAATTGTTGAATTTTGGTAAGAGTTAATTCCCTGTATTTTTAATGAAGAAAAATATCGATTTAAAAAAAAATATGCAGGTAAAAATTATTTTAAATTGTCATTCTATTTCTAAGAATTCAATGCATCTTTTCAACGCAGTATTTTATGATATCGTATATATGCTATTCTTATTATATGGATTTATTTTTTTTTTAAATGCTGTTTTTTAGTATCAGATTAATTTCTTTGCGCTTTCTTTCTTTGATTTATAATTGCTAAACTTCATATTTCTATATTAATTATATTTATTCCAAGTTTACTCCTTTATCCCATTGATATAGCTCATGTAATATCGTTTTCACATCCCACAGTAGGACGTACATGTAACAATGGGTCCTATATAAAAAAAAATATAAAACATTGATTGTTGCGTATAAAATAAGATGTAAAACATGGGATACAAAGAACCTCACATGGTTTGTAGTTGGATATTATTTTTATCCAACTCTTTTTTTTTCTTGTTTTATCCTCTCGCAAAGGCTCTGGGATATAAAACAAACAACTCGTTGGATAAAAATCCTATTCAACTACATGTACAAACCATGTGCGATCCCATATATACTTAACTGAAAAGAAAGTTGAATTAGAAAAAAATCAGCTTTGTTCTTATGTTCTGTTAAAGAAAGCACATGGGTAGGGTGCCTGGATTAGTAATTTACTTACAAATTTTTTTCGGACTTCTCAATCTTATGCATTTTTTGTTTTTATGCTGTTTTTATTTCTGAATTTGTATAAAATTAAACAAATTAATAGAAATAACTCTGAAGTGTTCTTTCTCCCAGTATTTCCAAGTTTGGATAAAAGTTGAAGTATTTACCGGGACGGAAAATATCGGTATTTACCACTAGTAATTCACACCACAGGTATTTCCAGACAAAACCTGCGGGAAAGCAAACGCAAAGAAATTAAGTTACTACCAAAAAACAAATCCATGAAGAAAAAAATCGAGTTTAAACTGTCCTCAAAAGTAACACTTCCCAATTGGTTTTATTATTATGTTTTTGATACAGAACCCTAAACAATAAAATCCATTTTGGGAATCTCTTCATTGAACGAAGTTTGAATGACTTTTGAAAATCGAAATTTTCAATATATCCAACTTAGAAAAATGCACAAGAACCTGCACTTTTGCTTTCATAGAGATGATTTAATCCAAATTGTCTGTATCATTGTCAGATGAACTGAATGTCAAAATGGTCCGTATAAATGAAAATCCTTCATCAACGGACCACTGTCCATATTTCCTGTTGAGTTAATCGACTGCCATAGAATGAATTAAAAAAGACAAAATAGTTTATTCTCTGTTTTATTGTTTAAAGATTTGTTTTGCAGACTTTCAGACCACTCAGGCC
>PRKT01001338.1:0-74005 GCA_003671525.1 Saccostrea glomerata | reverse complement strand
TGTGGAACCTGCAATTACATGAAAACTGGAAGTACCTTTAATTTCGGGAATAAAGACTTTACCGTAAAGGCAGACATGACATGCGAGTCAAAAAACGTTATTTATTGTATTACATGTGCAGGATGTGGACAATTCTATATTGGGGAAACTGGAACCACACTACGTACACGTATCCGCATACACAAACAACACATTAACCAACCTGAATACCGTAAAATAAATGTAAGCGGACATCTTGATATTTGTGGCCGGGGACAATTTTCAGTTTTTCCATTTTACCAACTTTATACAGACAATGTGGTGCAAAGACGAGAAAAGGAGAAATACTTTATAAAACTGTTAAAACCATCACTAAATAGTTCACTTTAGACATTTTTATATTTTTGTAAAACACTGACATTTGCATACAAACAATATGCTTATTTTCTTTTAACTCATGTAAAAGTTTCTTCTTTCAGTATTGTGACGTCATTGTATTGTTTTTGACGTTACCACCAGGTAACGTTATTACGTCACAAGTTTAAATTGTTTAAAACGTCTGAAGAAAACAATGAAAGCGCTTACGTTTTAACAAGTGTTGCCTTTTTATTTTATTTTAATATTGATTACCGGACACTGAGATATTTATTTTATTTCTTTTGGATATATATATATATATATATATATATATATATATATATATATATATATATATATATATATATATATATATATATATATATATATATATATATATATATATATATAAAGCACTAAAAATGACCAACGACACGAACAATAAAATTGTCAAATTTTCGGGACGCCCTGTCCCTTCCTCAGGACAAAAAAAGTTAAAAAGTCATAAGAACAAAGGAAAAAGAGAAACAAAAACAACTAACACTACGACTAAACTACTAAACACTAGATATTTACTTCCTTAATTACATGTTTAATTGGAAATTCTTAAGAACACACGTAAAGAAAGAAATCCGGACCGCTATGAAATGCGTCCCGTCTATCGGGTATACTCGGGTGAAGTGCGATTTACATAAATGAACGAATTAATTATGCTAATTAATTACGACTATCAGTAAATCGTACATTGATTCATTCTCTCAAAATGGCGTAACTTTACTAAATAAAGAATAATCAAAGAAAAATAATATAGCGGGGATATATAAACATATGAATTATGATCAATTATAAATTTTGAAATATTTAAGGACTTATTATCTGGAAAAAATGATTAACAAAGTGTAAGCAATACATAGTTATGTGGGTTGTGCGAGAGTTGGTGACGCAAATTAACTGTAGAGTTTACACAAAATTGAGAGAATAATCTTGTTTAGTATCATCAGGCAGGAATTGGGTCTAGTTTATGTTCATTCTGGTGAAGTCATTCAGTTTGTTAATACCATTAGGGCGGAATGACTTCAATCTGTGCATCCAGAACTTTTCTTTGCTTTTTCTCTGAGCATCTGTCCATCTTGGGTTATGGTCAATCACCACTACTGTTATGTCCTCCCATTTGTGACCCTCAAGGTTGAAATGTTCCCCAACGGGTTCATTGGGTTTTTTGGTCCTAATGGTCGAACGGTGGTTATCGACTCTCTTGCGGAGATCTCCTTTTTTCACGAATATACTGTTTGGAGCAAACTTTGCAACTGATGAGATAAATGCAGTTGTCAGTATGACAGGACAAATTCCCTAGTATTTTGTAGCTGCGGCCTGTAACAGGGCTATTAAAACTGTCTTTGTCAGTTCTCGATAATAAGTCCTAAAATATTTCAAAATTTATAATTGATCACAATTCATATGTTCACATATCCCTACTATATGATTTTTCTTTCATTATTCTTTATTAAGTAAAGTTACGCCATTTGAGAGAATGAAACAATGTACGATTTACTGATTGTCGTAATTAATTAGCATAATTAATTCGTTCAATTACGTAAATCACACTTCACCCGAGTATACCCGATAGACCGGACGCATTTCATAGCGGTCCGGATTTCTTTCCTTATTAGTGTTCTTAAAAATTTCCAATTCAACATGTAATTAAGTATGTAAATATCTAGTGTTTAGTAGTTTAGTAGTAGTGCTAGTTGTTTTTGTTTCTCTTTTTCCTTTGTTCTTATGACTTTTTAACTTTTTTCTTTGTCCTGAGGAAGGGACAGGGCGTCCCAAAAAATTTGACAATTTTTATTGTTCGTGTCGTTGGTCATTTTTAGTGCTTTATATATATATATATATATATATATATATATATATATATATATATATATATATATATATATATATATATATATATATATATATATATATATATATATATATATATATATATATATATATATATATATATATATATATATATATATATATAAAGCACATTTACAATAACTCTTAAACTAACATAACTGCCCTAAGTGAAGAAATATTAATATAGAAAGCACATAGAAATTCCAGCGAGAATTCCATCGGCATCGAAAGGAAGTTTTTTAACTTGCCTAGATAGCCGAGCGGTCTAGCGCGCTGTTCCTGCACTGCTAGGAGACAGATTCCGAAGGTCGAGAGTTCAACCCCTGGCTGGGACTGAAGTGGGTATCCATGTAAAAGTGAATTTCTTTGTGCTTCCTATATTAATATTTCTTCACTTAGGGCAGTTATGTTAGTAGTGAATTTCTTTGTGCTTTCTATATATATATATATATATATATATATATATATATATATATATATATATATATATATATATATATATATATATATATATATATATATATATATATATATATATATATATATATAAACATACAGACCCTCAACCGTGCTACTACACCACTTGAACGGTACGGTTCGGTACGCTTTTTGAACCGAACGATTCGCGTTTTGTGAACGGTACGGTACGCTTTGTGTACGGAACAGTTCGCTTTGTGCACTGAACGGTTTGCTTTGTGCACGGAACAGTACGCTTTGTGGACGGTAAGTTTCGTTTCTTGCCCGAAACGGTGCGTTTTGCGAACGGTACGCTTTGGTAAACGGTATGCAAATGAAGTGGGCGGAGCCTGTTAGCTAAAAAAAATCCTTGATTGGCTGCTAAAAATTAATTCATTTTAAATGACTTTTGAAGTACTTAATGCACGTACATAATTATATTCCGCTATTAACAAATTAATTTCTCATTTTCAATTGAACATAAATTTACTCTACAGCGGTGATGGAGGGAAAAAAATAAAATGAAGAAAAAGCATCATCCTACCGATGTCTTTAGCATTATGTATAGATATGTATTTATACATATAGAATTCGTAAATATTTCCGTGCTGATTTTTTTTACGTATGCTGAACCTTCATTTTAAAACGGAAAAAATTAAATGAAATATTTTTTTCACTTTGAAATAAAGTTGTACCATAAATAGAAGGAATTAATATATACCGGGTATATACTTGTTCTATACATATAACGCTACGCACATATACAATTTTTTTTAATTGATTGATCTATAGAAATAAATACGACTACATGTATTCCTGATTCATTTTTTTCCTAGCAATTAGATATGTACATTTTTTTGTTTTCAAAATTGTAGATCTATCGTTTAAATGTTTTCTTCAGAAGAGAAATATCAGTAAACAAAATAAATCCGAAAATCAGCAGCAGAAACACGAAATCAATACAATAACTTTCTGGAAACAGAAAACATTTTTATCACATACAATTATTTATGTTTTCAATAATCGTTTCAGTGTATTAAGTAATTATTTTAATAAGTTTTTCTTTATTTTATTGAATTATTCTATTCTTGTAAAGTCTGTAAAAACAATGTCTTGAGAGAGAGAGAGAGATGGGGGATAGGGAGATTACATTATCTGTAATAAAAAAAACATGTATTTATTCTCATTCTTCGTTTTATTTACATCACCAAAGGTACAATTAATCAGTCTATGATTCTATTTAATCAACCCATTTACAACTATTGTGCAATGAATAATCTGTTCTCTGTACATTTATGCTGCACGCATGATATCCTCGTACATCACCTGTCAATCAAAATGGCATGACGCTAGCTGACCCAGAAAATCTGTTTACGCAGGAAGAATTTCTCCTGTTATTTTATGGTCAGTTCATAGGTCACACCTGTTTAAAAAAATATTGGGTCAAAGCCGGAGGGGCGGGGTGCCGTGTGTTTAACACACTTTTCAAAATATTTAGTGGTGACTACCTCAAGTGTATAAAATCACTCAACTGACATTCAGCAAACTCATCTTCCAGGTTAACGACAACTCTGATTACAAATTTACTTCCTAAATTATCCTTTTCAGACAAAAATAAATAAACATGTATCCTTAAATTATAATTTTCTTTCTTTTTTTATTTTTTATTTTTTTTTTTTTACAAAAGCACAATTTAAATTCACATAAAACATCAGACACTTATAAGGGTGTTTTCTGTAGATTTTGAGTTTTTTTAATTTACAACAACATAACATTTTACAGACTTCTCAAGAACTTTTAACCAGTTAATTCGTATTGCTGTCTAGAAAGGGGATAGGGGTTACAGTGTAACAAACCTTATGATATCTTTATTCTTTCGCAAACTTTTTTTTTTATTTTTCATGAGGTGTATTTCAGAATTAAGTAATATTTATACTGCAGTTTACACATTTTATTTGCAAGAAATTCGGCTTGCGATTCTTGTATGCAGCGTGAAAGTTGATCATAATTTTATTAGTAAGATTATTATCTCTGTCAGTTTAGTAGAAATCTTCCCGGCCGTTTACCGCATGTAATATTTTAATCCATATTTTACGTGATTACAGATTTTCAGTGTAAGTATAACTGCACCAATGATTCGCCTATAGTAAAGATCTTAACAGATTTAATGTGAGAGTCTAATACGGTTGTTTTTTAAATTTTACTCTAGACAGTTCATATATACTTTAAAATTCTTACGAAATAATTCACGCATCTAATATGTACTACATATGAATGCATACTTACGACAAAAACGATCTTGTATGCGATAAGATTTAATAATTTAAATGAACAAAACTAAAATCAAAAGTAGAAAAATCAGGGAATTGATTCATTAAAGCGTGTTCTATCTAACTGGTGTAATAGTCTATTGACCGAACCTATTTTTATGTTGAATACTTAAAATCTCGAGGTGGCATGTCCGATTCGTTTTCCGACAAAATGCGTTTGTCTTTGGGAACCTCTGAAAATAAAAGTGAAAGTAGGGTAATTTCAGACTTCTCAATGGCGTTTTAATACACAAAATAATTCGACCGATCCAGAGACAAGCCCACCAAATCAACAATTGTCAACATTGTAGGAACGAGCAAACCAAAAACCACAGAACAGAAATGAAAGTTGAACAACGACTTAAAAATTTTAAGTAAATCAGCTTCCACTCAGATGAGTCGGACTGTGGTCTCCATTCAAGAACGTAACAAGCTGACTAACGAGATACAGCAACTTAAGACAGAGCTGAAGACTAAGACAGAAAGGATGGACGCCTTGGAACGAGAAAATGGTGTCCTGCCAGAGAGATTGTTACAATTCGACCAACAAAGAAATTTTCAGACTCGTATGGAGAGTGGGATAAAGGATATGATGTAACAGATAAATAAGCTAACGGGCGTCTGTATAACGAGGTTCAGGAATTACAGAATCAAGTTGTAAAAAACAAAACCTACAGCACTCAATCATAGCATCTTAACGCTAAAAACATTAGTCTTCAGTCAAGAAATGATTACGCCCAAAGGCAAAAAGGAATCTAAATATCAAAGTACAGGAACTTGAAAATCAAATACAAATCTCACGGGTCCATGTGGAAAGTAGGGAGAAAGATTACACGTTCATCACAAGGATCCGTGATGATGCTCTAAGGGAAGAAACTCAGATGACAAAAAAAGGTACAGAGGCTGAGTAGACGGAAAATGAAATATCACACAAAAAAGAATCTCAAGGACATGGCAGAGACAAAGAAACAAAATGCCAACCTACAGACTCGAAGCATGGAGCTTGAGAAAGCGAATACAGAACTACATTACAAACATCCGGGAACTGAGCCTCTGATACAAACCCTGACAGATAAAGTGTCTGAACAGAAGAGGATCGAGTGTCAAAAACAAAAGCCAAAGAAAGAATCTGTGAATGTTCATCTTAATTTAATGATTATGTACTTGTTTTTATTTTAACTTTCAATGAACTGCTAATTTTATTTGAACTTTTTAATATTCTAATATAATTCATTTCGGTGCCCGGAGTGTCACGGATAATCCGCGGGTCTATGTAACGTACGTTTATGTTATTGTTACGTCACAATACTGTACGATATGTTTCTATAGTTAATAACATAGTCCAAGTATATACGTGTACATTTAAAAACTATCTTCTTATATTTGCATATCCACTGCTCTCTCCCACTATGAACATGTAGTCATCAACTGCGTTCATAGGACTATAGACGCAACTGCTTCTACTATGAGTGCAATTGCTCTATAACACTCGTGTAGAACAATCTCTACTACACATATACAACGTGTTGAGAAGTATATATATATATATATATATATATATATATATATATATATATATATATATATATATATATATATATATATATATATATATATATATATATATATAATGTTTCATAAGAGGAATAAAAAAAGTTTTTAACAATATTCTTTGAAAAAAAAGGAAATTCAGAATATTTAAAATTGCTGATTTATATCTTTAAAAAAATCTTTAGTGCGCATTATGGAATATGCCAGCAGAGCAATTGCTATTCATAACGCCATGTTTACTGAATAACGTTGCTTATTTCTTAAATATTTACATTCAGTGTAATTTTCCTGATGAAGTCCATTAGAAATCCACGACGTTCAAATTTCTATAACACACGCAAAATCTTGTCACCGCGCGTTAGAATTCACAGCAGGAACTATAAGCATTTTCAATACTCTAGGGACACCAAAATGTAAAATGTTTCATTTCAATTTAATGCAAACTATAACACTGAAAAATTAACGTAAAAATTAACGTTATGTGCGTTAAGAATTAATTTGTCACTTTTTTCTTCGCAATGTTTGTTTGTGTTATTTAACTTTGCAACGTCATTTAACGTCATTTGACGTCACAAACGGCTCTTACATCTCCGACAAATTATCATAACGTGCGGTATTCAATTTGTCGGCACGGCCAGGTGTGTTACATGTATAGGACCAAAGACATCCAAAAATATGAATTCAATATAAATAAACCATTTATACGATCAATACGCATTTCTATTCTTTCATCAACAAGCATGAAGTGATCTACGCAACGCAGTAAAGGATACAAATGGAAATATCGGCGACTTTTTAAGATAAAAAATACATACTTTATAACATAAAGGATGGGCGATTCTTATTAGGACTTCACTGATATAAAAAAATGTAATGTGGATTAAATCTACACGTTGGGAACATTTATTTAGACTTGTCACTCGATGTCGACGTCACATGATTCTAGCAATTATACTTGCATTTTAGAGGTCATCTATAAATTCCAATATTGCAAGGTCATAACCAAGTTTAAAATCTTAGTTTAATTTATAATCCTTTTCAACAACATATGTAGTTTGTGAATAGTGCTTCAAACCTATATTATTGCCGTTATGAAAAAGGGCCCTTATCTTTTGACCACTCAATGCTCATAAAACGACGTCAAAGTCGCAGTATTGTAAACACGGAAGTAATTTTTGTTGACTGCATTTAGTAAACAAGAAATAAAATTGATTTTCAAAGTGTAACAAAAATTTGAAGCTTGATGCGGACATTTTTTTTTAAATAGATATATGATATTAATACAATTTGTACGCAAATTTATTCATTATTAATTTGTTTAAAGGTTTTACTTGATGTTGATATATGAGACATTGGACATGCAGTGTCATGCACATTGCTAGCTCTGGAACAGCGATAAAAATGATGTCTATGCATGACTTAATTAAAGATGATGTATATTTGTATTCTGAGCAATTAATAAATGCTTAGATATGAATTCAAGTTAAGAAGTCTTAATATTAAAAAGTATATTTCATATACTTGTATATTTTTTCAGAGAGAGGGAGGGGAGCGAGCGAGAGGTCTATGTACATATAATAATTACTCTTCTTATAAGCGCTACTTTTTTTTCTGAAAATATATACCATAATTTAAAAGGTACAGAGTGTATCTAGCCGTTTTAATTTTAATCCATAGTTAATCATACTGATGTACCCCGATAGCCAGCCTTCGATGAACTGTCGCTTTTTAAAATGTGTTTTAAAAAAGGGGAGGGGGTTAAGAAAACAAGCCAAAAAAAAATCTCCGAATAAAAAGACCGGTAAAAGTTAAGCTTAGAAGTATAATCTCTCTTTGATTGAATAAAGATACTAGTAACATGGGAGATTCAAACCATCTACTTTTCTAAACTTGTGACTTGATATTAAGTCTCCTCCAAAGATAAAATTTGTTTGTATCATATGTCCTTAAGGTATACGGTTTAATATAATAAATAAGTCATTTGTCCTTTACTTGCTCATTTACTACGTTTCTACCCCATCACAAAGACAGGCAACGAAATGAATTGTATAAACAATGAAAACCTAGAGGTTTAAACATTTTTAATAAAATATTCAAACACATAAAAATTTAAAAATCCACTTGCATGGGAGAAGGGAACGTAATTCTTTTCATGAATGATTATAAAGCAATAAACGCTTTTAAAAACAAGTTTACATGTATCTTAGCGTATCTGGATTCATTTCTCAATTGAATTTTTCGGTTATACAAAAAATACATAGTATTTTCTTTATCGTAACAGACTAAAGTTACGTGCGTGTGTGTTGGTGAGTGAATGCTGTCTCATAAGATTTTTTTTAAATATCGGGATCGATGTGCTCTTTGCGAGGTGTCCTTTTGCATGGATCTATATATACAATTATATATTTCTTTTAATCTTTAAGTGTTACAAGTGCTTTATATATTTCATGAATTGATTTAAATTATTTTATATAAAAATAGTAATTTTTTGCATATAAACAAATATTATTTCCCTACTGATTAAGTTATAAATAGTTCCTAGTTTCTGTATGGACCCCTCTTTTCTTTACGAATTAATAGATCTGCTCTAAAATTAGCATGGAAATAGTAATAACATACGGAATCCCTATGAAATAGTTACATACAAGTTGCTTGGAAGAAAAAATAAATACTTGCTCATGTTTTTAATTCTCAAAACGATTAAGAATTTTCAAATAACATGTAATTTTGAGATTTTTTGAAGCGCAGGCGATGTCAAGACGTTTTCAGTGAGTAACTGTAAAGTTATTTTGGAACAGTCCTGGTTTTCCTAACAAAACCTCGGCCACATTTCCAGCGTTCTAGGAAAGCATATATCCCCTGACGACTAATAATGCAGTTGTGGTGAACACGTAGTCTTTCTCTAATGGTCTGGATGGGCATATTAGTTGCACGGTATCGAATGATCGCTAATTTTACTGCAGTTGATATTCTCCCTTCTTTCGACTTCGGCGCCATTGTTCAGAATGATTCCGCAATTTGATTTTTTTAACAAAACGAAAAGAAAACCTGATAAACGGAGAAAACGATACACGGAAAACCTGATTTATAAACACAAAACCTGATAAACGCTGAACCTGAAAAACGCAGAACCTGATAAACGCAAAACCTGATAAACGCAGAACACGATAGGATTACTGATAAACGCAAAACACGATTAGATAAACGGAAAACCTGATAGGATACACGCACGATACGATAGGATACACGCACGACAGGACACGATAGAATTGTCAAGAATAACGTTGCGGGTACTGTTTTTGCATTCAGAAAGAGTCCGGCTATCAAATTTACCAAATAGTCAATTTCTGAAAATTTGACCTTTAAGGCCCTTATCTCGTGATGGCAGTCATATAGTTTCTCTTTTTTGATTGCACTATGACCCATGTATGTAAAATAAAAAATGTTTTGGTTCATGGTTACTATGGAAACGTGAGTAAAGAAATTTCCCTAGCAACTAGCCAATTTTCAGCTTAGATGGACGAAAAAATTCATTATCTTTGGGGCATTAATTAAATATAATTAATAGAGAAATTTCTTTTTTTTGCTTTTATTCTCAAGATAAACATCTTAAGTGCTTTTACAATAAAAAACATAGAAATAAGATTTAAGATATTTGTATGATATATATGGGTATATATACATGTTTTTCCTTTTTTGCTGACTCAGCAATTTCCTTGATTTTGGAATTTTTCGGTGTTGAATTACTAAAATGATGGACCTGATACAGCCATCTTGTGTATATAATGTAAAAGCAGAGGACTTGTTCTTTTAGAATTTGAATTCAGAAGCGTATAACTTTTTAAAATTTCTATCTGTTGCCTAGCAACAAAAATGGATGTTTTTATGAATGAAAAGAGAAAATAAGTAAAATCCTGAAATCATATACCGCATTACTTCTTATTTTTAAATTCTGAAACCAAACTTTACAAGAAATTAAATTTTTGCGACTTCTCTGCAAATTAGGGACCATTTTATAATTTCATATCTCCATGGTAACAGCAATTTCTCCTTAGCAACTCATCATAGAATAAAAATTTTAGCACATTCATGCACAATTATTAAAGATTCTTCAATCATTTTGTAAAAATTGAATCAGGCAGATTTAAAGAAAACAATTACACGTGTAGCATCTTATTCATTTTTTTTTTATTTTTACTTGATAATCCCATGGCAACGATTTTGAGCACATAGCAACAAATATAATCTATGAAGAGTTGTAAGCACTTCAACAATTTGGTGAAAGAGTTAAATACGCTAACACACCATTACCGCCTACATTTTAAACCCATGTAGATCCTAATTTAATGCTATTGACCATTTGGCCATAAAATATTTGTTGAATGCATTAGATTTCAATGATAATTTTAAAACTAATCCTTTTTATACCAGTGTTAAACAGTTAATAACAATTAATTCAAGCTCTTTTTTTAAGAGGTGGATGATGCTTTCCATTAAAATTGAAAGCATTAGCATATTTTACAATATTCTTGGATATGGAGGATAAAAGTTTCTAAAGTATTTTCTTACGTTTTATGCATATATAAAATTAAACATACATAATTGAAGAATACACTGTTTTAGTTGTAATTCTTTTTCAAATTAATTTGCAAGATCCCATGAGGTTCGCAGATATCTTAATGTTTCTTGAGTTTATATGTAAAAATTTGACAAGATACATTGAAGGTATGCCCTTGTAATAAATCGATTTATTAGGGTCCTACCATTACTTTTCAATAAATTTGCATACAAACACACGACAGTATCACTTGTCATGAGAATGTACGGACACTTTATAAATAAAATGCTAAAATAGAAATCGCATCCACGTTAACGGCCTTTTACGAGGGTGATCAAAATGTTCGCGAACTATCTCTATATCTTCAAAACCACAATTTAGTTTAGAATGAAATTCGGTACACACATAGCCATACACAAGGTCAATAAATAGCATATGCTGAATAAAGTTTTTCTCCTTGTTTGTGACGTCACAATAAGAAAATGACGTCACTATGTAGGCCACTTTTGACGAAAAATGGTTGTCTCAGTCGAAGTCGTTCAACAAACGACTGTACAATTTATTGTATATCTCAGAAATCCCTCTGCAGTATCATATAATAATTTGTAAACAATTTATTTAGATAAATGAGTTCCTATGAATTCAATTAATGATTGAAATTATCGTTTTAGTGAAGGGAAGCAGATGGTTAAAAATGATACTTGTCATCTTGCCCAGTGAAAGCAAGTTTGAAAAGATATGTATTTTTAATTAAGCAATTTGCCATCAAAGACCTCCAATTAACACTTTGAAAAATAGTTGAATATTTGAACAATAATATATCGTCATTATTAAATACCTAAGATATCGTTACCTTTAGATTTTCAACATATTAGATATGATAAAAAGGGGGCACCTATTATCTATCCACCTTGAATAAAGGTCTCTCCCGAGACAGAAGATTTGTGTTTTAATGGATGCCATGCTTATTTAAAAAAAAAGGATATTCTTATCCACCCATTCTGTTGCCGAGATATAACCATTTCTGACAAATGAACTGTTCTTGTCATAAAAATTAACTCACGTGGAAAGAAATATAAAACTCAGAAAAACCTTTTTAAAAAAAGTTTTGTGACAGAACGCTTTGGAGGGGGTCACGTGGCCGCCAATATCACGCGATTCACGCATGCACAGAACGGTAGTTGATGTGCAATAAAATTGGGGAGGATTAAATTAAAATATTCAACATTGAAACCAAATATTGTTTCTTTTATGAAAGTTATTCAATTAGTTCGCGAACTTTTTGATTACCCCTCGTATTTAATTGCAAATAAGATTTTATTTGAGAATTTTTTTCATTGTACAAAATGTGACTTGATCAGCCTCTCGCTATGTACAAACTGCGTCATTTTGCGAGATGACGTCACATTGACAAGTACATTGCGATCGATGCATCGTTTATATACTGTTGTGTGGGATTTAACAAACGAAAAAACTGCATTTAATAGTAATTTGTATGTAGTATGCAGCTATTCAGCTGTTTGAAATAGCAAATAATTTCATTTTGTTGTATTTTGAAGACCTAATATTATTTGTGACGTCATAGTAAACATTTCCCGTAAAAATTAGACACCGCCTCCTTACGTTAACCTTAACTGTCCTGCGTACCGAAATTATTAAATTTAATGCCAAAGGGCCAGGGTTCGAATGCTCTCCATCCATTTTAGATTGATTTTGAATCTGATCTATTCTTATGTATTTTTATGACTGGTAAGTATAACAAACGGAATAAAATTGGAAAATTTGTTATCAAGTTTCAATTTTATGAGTGAGTTATACTTACTAGTCAACTTTCCCACCTTCTACACCTAACAAAAAATAGTTTTAGTGTTTAGTGTCGTTCATGAAAGTGTCAACATTTTAAACATTTATTGAAAACAACGAGACAGATATTGAAGTCCACCTAAATACTCTTTTTCTAATTTCAAAATTTAAAGAAATTAATATGAATGCTTACTGTATTTTTTTAAAATGCAAGCGTGCATTTTTCTTAGTTCCCAATTTGATCACTTTGGCTTCAGGCAACTACACAATCTCATTCGATTTTTTAAACAGATAAAACAGCATAAGAGGTATCATTCGGTAAACTCGCCCGTCGATGATCCTCCATCAGATTAATCAAGTGTCGATTTAAATAAATGAAAATCAAAGTAGATTCGGTACGACTTTTCTCGGATTTGGTTATCTAGAGGCATTGAAAAAGTAATCAGTTGTTTCAAATCCATGCTGATTTATGTGATGCTTAACGTGCCTTTTAATTAGAAATATCCGCTAGCGTTTAACTATTACCGAAAGAGAACGATTCGGTTCACATTATAGGGTAAACTGGTACAGAAAAAGGGCTCATTGAGTATTGCTTCAGTGCACTTAATTTCAAATCTTAATAGTCGTTGAGAGTGCATTTCAATAACAAACATATGCTGCACCACAATTGAAATACGAACACTATTGAAAAGATTATTTCACTAGTAGTTGAGGATGCATTTCAATAACAAACATAAGTTGCAACCACCATTGAAATACGACATCTACTAAAATGATTACATGTATTTCAACAGTGCTTGAGAGTGCATTTCAATAACAAACACACCCAGCACAGGTAAGGTTACAAAAATGGGATGGAGCCTAATTTATACGGGAAAACTCAATTCTGACATCCTACAAAACAAACAAGAAAAACCTCAAAATGATTTGATTTGCAACTTTAATGGGTATGAAACCATTTAACTGCACCAAAACTTACTACAGCATGTTGTCTGTCGTTAGTTAAATCCCACATAACAAGTTATAAACACGTAACTGATCGTAATGCGTTTGTTTGATGTAACGTCATTTCTTAAATCTTTGACGCAGTTTGTATGAAGTGAGAGTCAAATCAAGTAATATTTTCTCAATGACAAATGTATTCTATCATTAAATAAAATATTATCTTTTTATAGGCCATAAACTTAATCTTGGATTCAATGTCTTCTTCAAGAGTATATATATATATATATATATATATATATATATATATATATATATATATATATATATATATATATATATATATATATATATATATATATATATATATATATATATATATATATATATATATATATATATATATATATATATATATATATATATATATATATATATATATATAAAGCACTAACAAAACAACAACACTGTATATCCTAAATGTCGGGTCACGGATGGAAATTTATATAAAGCACTAAAAATGACCAACGACACGAACAATAAAAATTGTCAAATTTTCGGGACGCCCTGTCCCTTCCTCAGAACAAAGAAAAAAAGTTAAAAAGTCATAAGAACAAAGGAAAAAGAGAAACAAAAACAACTAGCACTACTACTAAACCACTCAACACTAGATATTTACATACTTAATTACATGTTGGCCCAATTTTTTTTCCAACGTTGGCCCACTGTTGGTAACCTTACGTTGGCCCACGGTAATTTTGCTCATCGGCCCAACGTTGGTCCAACATGTTGGCATATTGTTGGGCCAACGTTGGTATAATTGTATGACAACTAACAGCCAACCTTAATAACTGGTTGGTTAGGTTGGCCCAACGTTGGCCCTTTGTTGAAATGTCAGATGGCATATTGTTGGGCCAACGTAGATATTAGTGTATGCCAACTAACAGCCAACCTTAACAACTGTTTGGTTAGGTTGGCCCAACGTTGGCCCTATGTTGAAATGTTAAGAATTAGATAGATAGAAACAACTTAAAAGATGTTATTTAACCTTAACTTACCGTGCTTGTGTGCAAAAACATGACAAGAATGAATATTCCGAATCAATTTTAACAGTTAACCTGAATAAATAAGAATAAATATACTTACATCGCTTCTAAATGCAGTTGTATAGCAAGTGTGTAATCCACAAATTTAAATTTCACTTCTTTTTGCTTGTCCTGCATTATCACCACCTGTGAGCAATTGAATCTGACAGCTCACTCCACAGTTTGGTCACGTGATAGCGAACGCCTAACTTTTGTTTCAATTTAATTATAAAGCTGTGTCATTTTGATTTATGTATATGTAGGCTTCATTCACATCCTGTTCCGTATTCAGTCATGAATACAACGCTCATGAAAAATTCATAATTTCAAGGGTTTTATTTCAAATAAATAATCATGCATGTGCACAATTCAAAAAATATAATAAAACACTCTTTGGTGCTGTGATCACTTAAGTTAAAATTTAAAATTTTGAATATATCAGATCTAAACAAAAACAGTCATCCAATTAAAAGCATGGACATAGAATGTCAGCTCAGCAGCTAAAATTGACACCATCTTTAGTTGGCAGTATAATAATTGGGCCAGCGTTGGCCCAATATAAATATCCCATGTTTGAAACACCTAAACAAAAGAACACTCGTGCTAACATCGGGCCAACATACTACAATGTACTGCCAAATTGTAAAGACATTTTTAAGGGTGTATTACAAACATTGGGCCAATATACTACTACCCATTTGATAAGACACTTTATTAAGGATGTGTTACAAACATTTGGCCAACGTTAGGCCAACATACTACTATCAACTTGATAAGACGCATTCTTTATGGGTGTATAACAAACATCGGGCCAACGTTGGGCCAACATACTACTACCAACTTTAAAAGACACTTTCTTTCAGGGTGTATTACAAATATCGGGCCAACGTTGGGCCAACATACTACTACCAACCTTAAAAGACACTTTCTTTAAGGGTGTATTACAAACATCGGGCCAACGTTGGGCCAACATACTACTGCCAACTTTAAAAGACACTTTCTTTAAGGGTGTATTACAAACATCGGGCCAACGTTGGGCCAACATACTACTACCAACTTTAAAAGAGACTTTCTCTAAGAGTGCATTACAAACAGTGGGCCAACGTTGGGCCAACATCAACATCCCTCCTTCCTTGGGCAGTAAAGTGAATGGAAGTTGCTAACGTTGGACCAACGTTGGGCCAACATAGGAATTCTGTCATGGTCGAGGAGGTTGGCATGGTGACATTGGTCCAACGTTGGCCCAACGTTGTTCCCCCAACGCCAACCATACAACCTTTTGCCAATGTTGGCCCAACATAGTCTTGCTATCTGGGTAATTACTTAATAAAGAATAATGAAAGAAAAAGCATATAGTAGGGATATTTAAACATATGAATTATGATCAATTATAAATTTTGAAATATTTAAGGACTTATTATCGAGAAAAAATTTTTTTTAACAAAGGCGTAAGCAATACATAGTTATATGGGTTGTTCGAGAGTTGGTGACGCAAATTAACTGTAGAGTTTACACTAAATTGAGAGAATAATCTTGTTTAGTATGATCAGGAATTGGGTGTAGTTTACGTTAATTCTGGTGAAGTCATTCCATTTGTTAATACCATTAGGGCGGAATGACTTCAATCTGTGCATCCAGAACTTTTCTTTGCTTTTCCTCTGAGCATCTGTCCATCTTGGGTTATGGTCAATCACCACTACTGTCATGTCCTCCCATTTGTGACCCTCAAGGTTGAAATGTTCCCCAACGGCTTCATTGAGTTTTTTTGGTCCTAATGGTCGAACGGTGGTTATTGACTCTCCTGCGGAGATCTCCTGTTTCACCAATATACTGTTTGGAGCAAACTTTGCAACTGATGAAATAAATGCAGTTGTCAGTATGACAGGACAAATTTCCTAGTATTTTGTAGCTACGGCCTGTAACAGGGCTGTTAAAACTGTCTGTGTCAGTGCTGTGCTTACAAAGAAGACATCTCCTGTCAGAGCAAGTTTTAAGCATTTATCTCATCAGTTGCAAAGTTGGATGCACAGATTGAAGTCATTCCGCCCTAATGGTATTAACAAATTGAATGACTTCACCAGAATGAACGTAAACTAGACCCAATTCCTGATCATACTAAACAAGATTATTTTCTCAATTTAGTGTAAACTCTACAGTTGATTTGCGTCACCAACTCTCGAACAACCCACATAACTATGTATTGCTTACGCCTTTGTTAAAAAAAAATTTTTCCCGATAATAAGTCCTTAAATATTTCAAAATTTATAATTGATCATAATTCATATGTTTAAATATCCCTACTATATGCTTTTTCTTTCATTATTCTTTATTAAGTAAAGTTACGCCATTTTGAGAGAATGAAACAATGTACGATTTACTGATTGCCGTAATTAATTAGCATAATTAATTCGTTCAATTATGTAAATCGCACTTCACCCGAGTATACCCGATAGACCGGACGCATTTCATAGCGGTCCGGATTTCTTTCTTTGTTAGTGTTCTTAAAAATTTCCAATTCAACATGTAATTAAGTATGTAAATATCTAGTGTTGAGTAGTTTAGTAGTAGTGCTAGTTGTTTTTGTTTCTCTTTTTCCTTTCTTCTTATGACTTTTTAACTTTTTTTCTTTGTCCTGAGGAAGGGACAGGGCGTCCCGAAAATTTGACAATTTTTATTGTTCGTGTCGTTGGTCATTTTTAGTGCTTTAAATATATATATATATATATATATATATATATATATATATATATATATATATATATATATATATATATATATATATATATATATATATATATATATATATATATATATATATATATATATATATATATATATATATATATATATATATATATATATATATATATATATATATATATATATATATATATATATATATATATATATATATATATATATATACATTTTCCGTATATGTCCTCTTTAATTGAAACCGCAATTTATTTGTATATAGTTTATCGGAGGGTAATGTAAGGGTCCTAATAAATCGGTCTAGTGCAAGGGCATACCCTGAATTGATCAAATTAAGCTTTTACACATCAACTCTTGATGTATTAAGGTACATGTATCTGAAAAGTGCTTCGATCATTATGAAATCTTGAACATAATTTAATAATATCAATATTTAGATGTATTGACGACGTATTGTCAATTAACAATTGTCATTTCCATTCCTTTGTCGATACGATACATCCCTGTGAGCTTAAGATAAAAGATACCTCCGAGTCTTACATATCTGTTTCAAACTTGGATTTTTACTTGAAAAATGCCAATAGCCAAAGTCTATGATAATCGTGATGACTTTAAATTTTCCATTGTCAAGTTACCTTCCTTATGTATCAATATACCTTCATCACCTTCATACGACGTTTACATATCTCAGTTAATTCGATACGCAAAACATACTCTACATATGAACATTTTCTAAAACGAGGTTATTTATTTGACAAACAAGTTGACGAAACAGGAATATCAGCAGTCTTTTTTAAAGTCAACATTTCGTAAATTCTTTGGTTTATCAGTTACCATCTCAGCAAATACAATTTACAATTGAGTTAAATGCTGACTGACGTTTTTCATACTAATTTTAGTCCATTATTTACACACTGAATTGTCGACGGATTTTTCTGTTATTCCCCGATCATGACAAGGAGCATAGGGCGTTGGGACCGGTCAGCAGGTGATGTTTACTCCTGCATGACACCTGATCCCACCTCTATGTTTTAGAGGCCCGTGTTGGCTCCGCTCTATTTTGTTTTATATTATGGACTTTAATTTGTTGCTGTTTCAAATCTCCATATCCTGTTTTGCTTTTTTCTCTTCTTTCAACGGTGCTCCCTGAAAAACTGTTGAAAAAGTGAACTAAAGTATAATACATACATTGATTGACCCAAACGTCCACATGTTCACTGAACTTGTTTAAGCCATTGAATATTGATGCCTTTGGTTTCTGAAGTGGGTATCAATAGAGTTTATAGTATCTCCGATACAAAATTTTACATCGGTGAGACTGAAAGCTTTTAACATACACTTTTTATATGTACAAAACCTATGTGCGGATATTTTAATTCTTAATTTTGCGGCTTGTAACACAATACCTTCAAATACCTATACTTATAATTATTTCTAATATCACAAAAATCTCACATCAAAAAAAAATCTTAAAATATCATTAAAAAGATTTTTAAAAAGCGACCATTTCAAATTGAACTTATCTTTATTTCAGATGCCTTTTCCAAAGATCCGTCAACAGTATTAACAAATGGTCAGCGTGTCGTTCTGTACACTTTGTTTTTGTGTTGTAATGTGTACGGTGAGATCCCAATTGAAAGCATGGTTGACACTGACGTCTCTATGGGTGACATTAATGTACGTCAGACACTGAAGGAGCTGAAAGATATGGGATTGATTAGAAGTGATAGTAATCAACTGTTTATATCACATGAAAAGCAATGTCTCATAATGAGATCTTACATAGATAATTGCTTGCTGAGTGACCTAGACAAGGACTTCTACCTAGAGGTGACCTCAAGCTTCTCTGTGATTGTGTATGAAGAAGAGTTTATATTTAACCGACATGTTTCTGAAAGTTTACGAAAGAAATGCCCCATTACCTTGATGAGACTACTAGTCGAGATCCAAACAGAAAAAATTTATGATATTAGAATGAGATCAGGTATGTAGAGACCATTACTTTATTAATTAAATTAAATGGATATTAATGCTAATGTTAAAAGAGTAATTACCTTATAAGAGAACATGCATCTAGAATTAAGATTATATTGAACAATTATAAAGGTAATATGAAATGATCTTTCATTTAAGAGCGTGTCTACGAGAAAACCATGCAGATATATAGAAAAATGCTCTGATAGGCACTCTCAAGAACAAACTAATTTTTATTATTAACTTAAAGGACACCCATTGAGAGTCAGAAATATGTTGTTTATTTTTGCATCGGTTGTTTCTATTTTTAGTAACAGCCAATAATTCATTTTGGTCAATATTCAAGGGAAAATGCAAAAAATTGGTGTAAAAATGACAATTTCAATATTTAAAAGTAAAAAAGAAAAAAACAATATATAAATAAAAGGGTTATGTTTTCTCAAAGAACTAAGTCGTAAGATTAAGTTGGAATCATTTTTTTTTTGTAAAACCCCTATATAGAAGGCTGTCACGAGGGCACAAATATTGGCATGGTGCCAAGAAATGATAATGGTTCGTTTTTTGTTAATATTCAGGGATACATTTCTTAGAAAGTAACGCTTCTTTTTTCAGAATTTTGTGCATTTAAGAATCTCTAGGATATTATCCAAACAATATGTAAAATCCACCTTTGGACTCTCAAGGACGGAAAAGTTATATCGAAATGAAATTACCTCAAATTCAAATGATGGAAAAATTCATGATTTTATAAGTTTTACTTTTAACCGTAATTTTAATGAATTTTGTGTAAAATATTTACAAATATAAACAATGATAATTATTTTTAATTTTATCAAAGCTATAAATATTTTTTTCCCTGCTTTTCCTGTGAAAAAAAAACGTATTTTACTATTTATTTAGATTTTGTTAGAATTATCTCCCCTGTTGCGCTCTTCTGTAGAGAAGGTAGATAATTATTATGTTTACGAAGTTTATAAACAGATGTCTGTCATATAATCGTTTTAAGCATCAATTATGTGTGATTTGAAGCAAATTGTCCCTCCCGTGAATGTAATTTGTTACGTATATACTAGTGGCCTATGTATAAAATGCATAAAACATTATGAAAACCATCGGGATCGAAGGGAATCAGGACAACTCGCCCCCAGTGCTAAAACATGTAAATTATTTAACGACGAAATTAATGTTGTAAAAAACTGACAGTGTAAGGGTACTGATGATAATGATAATTAATTAATTTTAATTGAAACATCAGACAGAAAATTTAATGACATACCCAAGCTAACAACTAATTTTGATATTTCAAAGTGATAACTAATTCAAATTAGTACATGCTCAGAAATTACACATAGTACATGTATTTTTTTTTTAATTGGCGTGTCGTATCCAAGTTCTAATGCAGTTTCAATGTGATGGAGAATTTTTGCATGTAAGCTCTGAAAATTACATTTATTTAGTTTTGGTGATGAAAGTGCAAAATAAATATGCGAATTTAGAGAAGATATAAATAAAAAATGCCAGTAGCGACAATAACGATAGTGTTTAAATTATAAATACATTGTATAAATTTCTGTTTTGTTTTCAACAGAATAAGAAAATTTATTTTCAGTTGTTTATTTTAATTTTCTAGAAACAATTTCATATCAAATATCTGTAAAATATATTTAATATTCGCTGGTTTCTTAAACTGGGGGCGAGTTGTCTTGAGTGGGGGCGAGTTGTCCTAAATTGGGTGCGAGTTGTCCTGAATAGTGGGCGAGTTGTCTTGGGGGCGACCTGTCTTGGGGGCGAGTTGTCCAGCATTCGATCGAGGTACGTAACCACGTGTAGATAAACATGTCTGAGACGTTTTGTTACCGTTTTGTTCGTCCCCAGAAAAAGATTCAAGTGCGTGAATTGTCAACGAGTCTTCGGATTATGGCTCTGAGTTTGATGAATATGATTCTGACAGCAAACATTCATTTGGTAGCAAGACGGATGTAGTGATGATGATACCGAATCAACAATGTTTGAATTTGAAAAAGAAACAGGTAGGTGGATCTTGGTTTATAATACTATGTACCTTATAAAGAGGCTTATTGATAGGTAAAAAAATAAATCAATAAACAATTTTGATGGAGACTTGATTGTGGACAAGAGAAGATTTTTTACAAGACACTAGGTCTGGTACAATCACTAGATATAGCTATATATGTCTACTAGCTTGAATTACCTACTTAGTTAGCTTTATTTACCTACCTGAAGTAGCTTCATTTAGCTACCAATTGCAAAGTAATTTATTTCTATAAAAATACCTACGTTAACATAGCTTAATCTAGTGGTTGTACTGGACCTGAATTTATACCTAGCAAACCTGTCAAGAGAAGTTTCAACATGTTCAAGGTTGGTACTTGTACATGTATAAGCAATAAAAATAACAATATTGCAAAATAATTATAAATAGCATAAGTAGCCTTTGTGGGGTGATGAAGAGGGAATGAAAAGTTGAATAGGTCCAGGGTTTTCAAAGACTGTTTACTAATGCTAATAGGGTACATTAAGAATTGGATAGGTGGGTCTTCACTGTCAATTATTAAATCACCATTATTGCCTTATATGTGGGCTGCATGATTATAAAGAATCTCATTAGACAAAATATTTTTTTCAGATATTTATGAAATGTTATGAAGATCGGGCTACAGTTATGAATTTCGGCTTTTCATATATGATTAAAGGAAAAAAGATTTGTCAAATACTTGTACTTTTCAAATTAAAGGTCACCATGTGTTCCTGGACAGGTTTGTGTTTAAAACATAACTAATTAAATATTATAAATATAAGTCTGGGAAATAATACTTTGTAAAGAATATTTCCTTTTATTCTTATATTTCTCTTGCAATTTCAGATTATTCAAATTCATTTCCCTGGTTAGGACTGGGCTTTACAATGGGATTTTCAGCTGTGGAGCTATAAAGAATTACTACATAGGGTTTCCAATGTAGTTTTGTGAACAGAATCCAGAATTAAGAAGAGGAAAGACAATGCAGATGCAGCATTAGCATTACCAATTACTTAGTATCACTGCTGAGGTAATGGTAAAGATATGTTATATTATTATACATCTACTGTCATTACTCTGTATAAATTAATACCATAAAACTCTATTTCCCCGATAAGTGACTACTGCCCTCATCTGAAGACTACTCCCTGGAAAATCAGAGTTGCTCCCTTGGACTACTCCCTCATGAATATTTATTAGTAATTTTAACCAATCAAAGTGTTCAGTGGGTGGAGCATTCAAGGAATCTAGAGTCTGTGATGTCATGTTATTAGTGTTATGGGTCAGAATAACCCTAAATGCCAGCAAAGATCAATCACACAGTTTAAACTTAACAATAATTTATTTACAGTAATATACAAATCATTAAGTACAAACTTAGAAAAAATCTAAAAATACATACATCAGAGTGTCCGTTGCTGCACACAATGTCCCAGTGAAATTATATCCCAGTAATACCTCAGTGATGCTTGTACGACAAGTGTCTCCCTATGCATCGAATTGACAGAGTATTTATACAGTATCATAAATCTAGAATATTCTAGAAATTGTAAGTACATGATATTACTGGAAAGTTCTGGACATACACAAAGTTCAGGAATGTTCTAGATAAAATGACCAAACATATTGACCACTCTGGAATGTTCAAGAAACTTAATGTTACTAATAATAGACACGATGAAACAATACAAATACAACACACCTCACAACATTAGCAATGTAGCTATGACGTCAAAACATTTCAACATGCGATGTCAAAATCATACTTGAATTCTACCAAAATGAAGACAACGATAATTTTTCGAAATGTCATTGAAAATACTTTTTAAAAAATAATTTAATTGTTCCTCCCTCGGGGAATAATAAATTTGCTATTTCCCTCATACCCATTTCATAACTGTATACTATAGTACATGGAAAGGATTTGCCTTGTCTGTCTGTTGATTTGCCACATGCATTTTTCCCTACTCTATTACTTTACTTCAAGGATATGTGAAGCTCTTGTTTTCTTCAAAGAAAGCCAGACGAATTTGTGAAGAATCTTACCTAAATCATTTGATGACATTTTCTTCAACTGATTAATTTAAGTGTATCATTATCATAAACATGACATTTACTTTAAAAATCTTAGAATATGTCTTGTATGGTTTATTTCAATTTAATTTGAAAACTGTGTTTTTTCACAGGTACCTGCTTTGAGTACTACTCTTGTGTATTTGGAGACAGTGCAGTTGTTCTTTAAACCAGAAGTGGAAATTTCAGTGCTTGTTAAATTTTCTCCAGAAGTTATTGGATGATACATAGGAAGAAAATGGGGTCATACTGAACAGAATAGTTTGGATACACCTTATATATTTTGAAAGCTTGAGACCTCAAGATCAACCCAAATGATATTTAATAGTTATCAGGTTTCACTTGCAGGAATACACAGAAATTCAGAGTAAATTTTAAGTGTTTGTTGTCTTAGAAAAGATCAAAGTTCAAGGTCAACAGTGCTTTAGTTTTACCAAATATAACACTATTATAAAGACTAATTTCCTGTATACAGGTATAGCAAATAATTCAGAATATGATTTGGGGAAACTTTTTTTTTCTTTTAAATCTTACCTTAATTTAGAACCATGATGTATACTTAAGCAAGTAGATTTTTTTTCAAGCATGCAAAATTTCAAGGTCATTTTAATTTTGGAAGTGAATATAAAATATCAGGAAGCAGTCAAGCATTGTAATTTTTTTGTTGTTGAATGTACTTAGTTATTGAGTAATATTCAAATTTTAATATGCAATGAAATTAAAAATTATAAAATAATTAATGTTCTATTTTGTTGATTTTTAAAACTTTGTGTTCATTAATTTTGAGGTTGTTGCCATGACAATATGTCTGTCAAGAAAATGGCTCTGATTTTCCGTTTTGTTCAGTTTGACCCTTGACATTGTGACCTCAAAATCTAAAGGGGTCCTCTACTTTTTAAGAAACCAGTGTACTAAATTTCATGTCTGTCAAACAATAGGTCCTCACGATTTTGAATGATTAAAATCTACATACTGGTATATCGAGAATTATAACCCTTGACCTTTGACCTGTGAACTCCAAATTAAAAGGGGCCATCTACTTATTAGTAGATACCAGTGTACTATATTTATTATCTATCAAGCAAGTTTTTTTTTTAAGATAAGAGAGAACACACCTGGTCTACTGATTGACAAACAGGTACTAAGCAGTATGTGAATATCACACTGCTCAAAGAAAATGTAAAATAATACAATTCTGCTACACCCCCCCCCCAAATTAACCCCATTTAACCCCCTAAGAAATAATTATTGATTGAAAACAAAAATGTACAATATACTGGTATTTTTCAACAGCAAAATTTAAATTTTTGAAAATATTTAAATCAGCAAAATAACTCCTTGCTGAAGTTCAGGGATGAGAAAATTTGAAAATTCACAAAAAAATGTCCAACTTTAAGTAAAAAGTACAGCAAAATATTTGAGAGTCCAAAGACAGATTTTTTATATAATGTAGACAGACATGTTGTCTAATAATTGGTATGAGATTGAGTTGATTCTAAGCGTCACTTTCTGAGTTATGGGTTTTTGAAAAGTGAATATTTTCACCAGTTTTCAAAAATCTGGAAATATGCCAGATTTGTGACCTTTTTGCACTTAAACGAGGGCACAGTTTGTGATTATGAAAAATTTTCCGAAACAAGTGTATCTTGTTACTTTTAACCATATATGGATATTTTATATCATGATCAAGTAAAATGCTGAATTTTTAAATATAAAATCCTATAAAATTCCTGTTTTCACCCTGCATAAGGACCAAGAATTCTATTTTTAGTAACAGTGTCGATTTAACCCCTTAAGTGAGACCACACTGAAAAAAATTTTGTGGCAAAATATTTCATATTATAGAAGAAATTTACACACAAAACATGAAGTTGATCAGAGAACCTTGCTCCCATAACCTCCTGCATGGTTTTCTCGTAGACACGCTCTTAATTTATCTCTTAACATCTTCAAAAAAAATCATATAAATAAGACAATATTATTTATTCGGTTATATTTTTAAAATATTTCCGACATGTTTATGGTAGAAGTATCTGTCTTAAAATTTTGTGCGAGTAAGTCCCCTTGACATTAAACCGCCAATCAAGCTGCAGTCGCTGAAAAGCTGTATGCAGCGCAAAACTGTAATATCCGATACTGACATGGTTTGTCCATGTAAATTTATCTTTACGAGGATCTAAAAGTATGCCAGATTTCGGTAAGAAAGCTGAAAATATTGATTACTGGCCATCATAACACTCAAAGATTTGTGAGAGACCTAGCTTTATAATTGAGAGGACAAACAATCATTTATAAACTCCAAACAGTATGTAAAATTAGTAATTAATACTAAGTAGGTTAATATTTTTTAAATACATTTAACGAATACATCTATAATTTCCTTGATTTTCTGAAAGTTCAGGCGTTAATAGATCGTAAAGGACCAAGAATATTATTCTCATAATTATGCAACCGAAAGAAGAGGAACTGAAAATTATTGATTGAGAGATTGTAAATTGTTTAACGTCCCTCTCGGGAATTTTTCTCTTATATGGAGATGTAACCGTATGCCGGTGAAGAGCTTCAAATTTTGACCTTTACTCGGCACTCAGGGCCATTCAGCAGTGAGGGATTTTAATCATGCTAACGCCTGCCGCTGACACGGGGCTTCGGTTTTTAAGGTCTCATCCGAAGGACCCACAACTTTCACTTCAAAGTGCCCAGCGCATGGCGAAGGAACAGTTGCTACCGATTTCATCGACTAGGTCAGTCGCGGCCGAGATACGAACTCCCGACCTCCCGATCACGGAGCAAGCGCTCTACCGACTGAGCTACCGTGAACGGTGAACTGAAAATGAATATCAAAAAATTAACATCAAGACGACGTTTGTAATATTTTTGACGTGTGAAAGACTAAACTTAATTTTGTGTTTATCTTTATGTTTTAAGTGTTTTGTATGATCAAATTAAACTTTAAGGCAAAAATGAAAAGAGCTTAATACCTTTTGAAGTTTGTGGATAGCAATTAATTATTACAGATTTTATACAGACACGCGCAAAAAGTATTCCGTGAAAATGGCTGCGTGTTTACACAGACAACGGTAGTATGAAAAAATCTACAAGCTAAAATTTCAATGAAATTGTTTTGAAAATTAAAAAAAATCAATTACTTCCGATTTGATACTGTGGTTTCTTCAATTTTCGTTTATATCAATTTTCGTGGATTTTGTAAAACAGACATTTTTAAGGATACATAATTTCGTGAACAAAAGCATTGCTTATACAAATGTATGTCATATTTCGTAATTCAATGAACAATTGAATTCGTGGTTTGACTCAACAACGAAATCCACGAAAATTGGAGCCATACGAGGGTTGTCCGTAAAGTTTGTGGACAAGCTAAAAATTTAGCAAAAGTTGCGTCATTGATATTTATTATTGACATATTTCAAATCCTTTACTTAATGTGAATTAAAAAATGTAAAAATATATTCAATTTCAAATGTTTAATTACAATTATGGGTTCATAATTATGTTCCCCAAACGAAGTTGGGGAACATATTGTTCTTACTCTGTTTCTTATTATGTTCCCAAAACGAAGTTGGGGAACATATTGTTTTTACTCTGTTTCTTATTAAGGTCTTCCGTCTTCAGCGGAAGACCTTATTGTTTTTCTTAGGTTTCTTTTCCACTATTTTTATTATTATTGTTTTTTTTCTTAACGATTTTGTACGCGCGATTTCTCGAGAACGGCTCGATCGATTGTCATGAAACTTTTAGGACTGATAGAACATAAAAAAATCTAGATATATATTTTTTTATTTTGATGACGTCACTTCCGGTTCGGAGTTTTCTGCGATTTAGTGATTTTTAGAGGGTCACTTTGTCCGGCAGTTTTCTCAAAAAGCACTTAACACAGAAGCTTGAAATTTTCAGTGATGCTTAGAGCAACCTTTGGATAAGTGCACTAAGTATATCACAACTACCGGAAGTACGAAGCGCCGACGCTTGCTATGGCCCGAAAATAGTCCTATCAAGAATTTCAAAATTTTAAGCACCTTTTCAACGATAACTTTTTACCTAGAAATATTTTGTTTAAGCATGTAGAACAAAAAAGGTGTATAATTTCAAGATCTTTCAAATTCAAATAAATCAGGGGCCTGGAGGGGCCAAAAGCTTTTCCTTTATATCTCAAAAAGTCTTGATAACTGTGATACGTCAAAGAAGCAAAGTTGTTCAGAATGTCAAGCTTAATTGATTAAAGTCGTCAAAATACGTCCGGCGTCGTCACTTCCGGTCAAACCAGAAGTAGTCGGAAAACGCGTATTTTTGCCGTTCTTGACAAGTTTTTTGGTAACATATGCCTCTTGGACCTTGAAAATTAATTTTCCGTCCGACGTCGCCACTTCCAGTGAAACCGGAAGTAACAGAAAATGGCTCATTTTTGCAATAATTAACATGAATTTAGAGAAATCAAACCATTTTTGGACGTTATTTCTCATTTTTGCTAAAAATGAAAGCCACTTCCGGTCAAACATGACGGAAGACCTACTCGTTGCAAAAAAAAGAGCTTTGCTCTAGTTATTAAGGTCTTCCTTCTTCAGCGAAAGACCTTTCTGTTATTCTTAGGTTTCTTTTCCACAGTTTTTATTATTTTTTTTCTTACATATTTTGTGCACGCGAATTCTCGAAAACGGCTTGATCGATTTTCATGAAACTTTCAGGACTGATAGAACATCAGAAAATCTAGGTATATAATTTTTTGTTTTGATGACGTCACTTCCGGTTTGGAGATTTCTGCGATTTTGTCATTTTTAGAGGGTCACTTTGTCCGGCAATGTTCTCAAAAACCATTGAAAATAAAAGTGTGAAATTTTCAGGGATGCTAGAGCAACCTTTGGAGAAGTGCCTTTTGTATATCACAACTACCGGAAGTACGAAGCGCCGACGCTCGCTATAGCCCGAAAATAGTCCTATCAAGAATTTCAAAAAATTTGACACCTTTTCAACGATAACTGTTTACCTAAAAATATTTTGTTAAGACATGTAGAACAAAAGAAGTGTAGAATTACACGATCTTTCAGCTGATGTCTCCAAAAAAGGGCTAGCCCCTAAAATTAAGGGCCTAGAGGGGCCGAAAGTGTTTCCCTTATATCTCAAAAAGTATTGAGAATTTGTAAAACGTCAAAGAAGCAAAGTTGTTCAAAATGTCAAGCTTTATCTAATGAAGTCGTCAAAATACGTCCAGCGACGTCACTTCAGGCCAAACCGGAAGTAGTCTGAAAACGCATATATTTGCCGTTCTTGGCAAAATTTTGGGTAACATTTGTCACTGGGAGCATAAAAATTAAATTTTCCGCCCGTCGTCATCACTTCCGGTCAAACCGGAAGTAGCAAAAACTGGCTTATGTTTGCATTAATGAGCATAAATTTAGTAAAATTAAACCATTTTGGGGCATTATTACTCATTTTTGTAAAAAATGAAAGTTACTTCCGGTCAAACAGGACGGAAGACCTACTTGTTGCTTTGCAACGAGCTTTGCTCTAGTTATTATTATTTTTCTTCTTCCTTGGAAAATTTTGTCCACGAGTGATCTTGTAAATTACACATTCAACAAAGGTAAAATGTTTTTAGGGTCAGTAGACATGTTATGTAGATTTGCCGAACGAAGGTCATTTTGCGCGCACGTGCTTGCAAGAGCGCGCACGTGCAACATGTGAAATGACCAATATAATGGATATTGCTGTTACTTTTCTTTTTTTCGATGAAATTTTTTGAAACTCATAATGTATGGATACATTTGTAGTATGGACAAGACGGCATGGTCAAAATAGCAAGATCTCACGCGCATGCACGTGCGCTTCGCTCTGATTGGCTGAAACTAAAGTCTCAATATCTTTCTTGTTTCTTGTCATAATCTTTTGAAATTTTGAACAAAGTCCTACATTATGAAGATCTACCGCATGATATATAAGAATTTTCATGAAATCATGCGCATGCGCGCGTGCTGCAATCTGATTGGCTGAAACTTTAAATGGCGATATCTCCTTTGTTTTTTGACGAAATGCTTTGAAATTTAAAACATAGTCATGCATTAGGATATCCTAAAATATGATATAGAAAAAAAGTTCATGAAATTACGCGCATGCACGTGTGCTGCAATCTGATTGGCTGAAACTTTATATGCCTATATCTCCTTTGTTTTTTGATGAAATGTTTGGAATTTTAAAATATAGTCATTCATTTAGATATCCTTCAATACGATAAAGATAAAATTTATGAAATCACGCGCATGCATGTGTGCTGCAATCTGATTGGCTGAAACTTTAAATGGCTATAACACCCTTGTTTTTCAACCAAACAGGATGGGATTTAGAACATAGATAAATATAAGGGACTCGTACAAGAAGGTGTAGTCGTGATGTACGTGTTTGCACATGCCTGCACGTGAGATGAGTAAAATTTAAAATACTCTCGAATAAGTGTATTTTTTAACACTTTCGGATTAAATGCTTTGATATTAAGTATATCAAAATTTTAGATAGTGTAGACAAGATAATATGGTCGTTACACACATGAACACGCGTGCAATGCCTATTTTTAAATATATTTTGTATTTTTCTAGGACGACCTTGATTAAGTCTAAATTCCATAAAGTATTTCTTATTAAATAGAGATTACAGGGAATATGGCACCAAAAGGGAGTTGGGGAGCGTTTGGGGAACATCTGTAACGGTCCCCGTTACAATTAGCACTAGTTATTATTATTTAAGGTCTACCGGCTTCAGCGGAAGACCTTCTAGTGATTCTTAGGTTTCTTTTTCACATTTCTTATTATTATTATTGTTTTTTTTTTCTTACCGATTTTGTGCACGCGATTTCTCAAAAACGGCTAGATGGATTTCTATGAAACTTTCAGGACTAATGAGGCATTACTTGAACTCGATTCATTTTATTCGTTTCGATGACGTCACTTTCGGTTGGGAGTTCTCTGCGATTTTGTGATTTTTAAAGGGTCAATTTGCCCGGCAGTTTTCTCAAAAAGCACTGGACACAGCCGCATGAAATTTTCAGTGATGCTAGAGCAACCTTTGGAGAAGAGTATTAGGTATATCATAACTACCGGAAGGTATATCATAACTACCGGAAGTACGAAGCGCCGACGCTTGCTATGGTCCAAAAATAGTCCTATCGCGAATTTCAAAATTCTTAGCACATTTTCTACGATATCTTTTTACCTGGAAATATTTTGTTAACAGATATAGAACTAAAGGAGTGTAGAATTTTAAGATCTTTCAAATTATATCTTGTAAAAGGGGCTGGCCCCTAAAATGAAGGGCCTAGAGGGGCCGAAAGTTTTTTCTTTATATCTCAAAAAGTATTGAGAATTTGTAATACGTCAAAGAAGCAAAGTTGTTCAAAATGTCAAGCTTCATCTATTGAAGTCGTCAAAATACTTCCGTCGTCGTCACTTCCGGCAAAACCGGAAGTAGTCGGAAAACGCGTTTTTTTGCCGTTCTTGACAAGTTTTTGGGTTACATATGTCTCTGGGAGCTTAAAAAGAAGTTTTTCCGTCCGTTGTCGTCACTTCCGGTCAAACCAGAAGTAGCAGAGAATGGCTTATTTTGAAGGTTTTTATGCAAAATTGAATTTATTAAGTCACTGGAGACTACTTAGCTTATTGCTGTCTTTTGTTCCGTCACTTCCTGCACTACCGGTCAAAACTGGACGGAAGACCTATTCGTTGCTTTGCAACGAGCTTTGCTCTAGTCTTATTATTATTTTTCTTCTTCCTGGGAAAATTTTGTCCACGAGTGATCTTGTAAACTACACATCAGACTTGGGTGAAACCTTTTTAGGGTCAGTAGGCATGTTATGTAGAGTTGCCAAACAAATGTCATTTTGCGCGCACGTGCTTGCAAGAGCGCGCACGTGCAACCGGTGAAATAACCAATATACTGTATACAGGGAAATTTACGCCCCCGTTTTATTTTCGCCCCTTTCGCCTTACCCTCTCCTGGGCGAATTTAAAACGGGGCGAATTTAAAGCTTACAGTATCATTTCTGAAACAAAACTATAAGTGGGCGAATTTAAAACGGGACAAAATTGTTTTCAATCGTAGGAGGGCGAAAATAACACGGGGCGAAAATAACCCTGTATATAGTAATGGATATTGCCGTAACTTTTCTATTTTTTGATGAAATTTTTTGAAACTCATAATGTAAGGATACATTAGTAGTATAGACAAGATAGCATGGTCAAAATAGCAAGATCTCACGCGCATGCACGTGCGCTTCGCTCTGATTGGCTGAAACTAAAGTCTCAATAACTTTCTAGTTTCTTGTCATAATCCTTTGAAATTTTGAACATAGTCGTACATTATGAAGATCTACCGCATGATATATAAGAATTTTCATGAAAGCATGCGCTTGTGCGCGTGCTGCAAGCTGATTGGCTGAAACTTTAAATGGCAATATCTCCTTTGTTTTTTGACGAGATTTTTTGAAATTTAAAACATAGTCATGCATTAGGATATCCTACAAAATGATATAGAAAAAAATCAGAAAATCACGCACATGCACGTGTGCTGCAATCTGATTGGCTGAAACTCTAAATGGCTACTTCTTTGTTTTTTGACGAAATTCTTTGAAATTTAAAATATAGGTCAGGCATTAGGATATCCTACAAAATGATATAGAAAAAATCATGAAATCACGCGCATGCACGTGTGCTGCAATCTGATTGACTGAAAATTTAATTGGCTATTTCTCCTTTGTTTTTTGACGAAATTCTTTGAAATTTAAAATAAAGTCATGCATTAGGATATCCTACAAAATGATATAAAAAAAACATGAAATTACGCGCATGCACGTGTGCTGCAATCTGATTGGCTGAAACTTTAAATGGCTATAACTCCCTTGTTTTTCAACCAAACAGGATGGGATTTAGAACATAGATAGATATAAGGGACTCCTACAAGAAGGTATGAGCACCATGCACGTGCACGCACGTGCATGCATTTGGAACATGTTAATTTTGATGGTGAACAATTAAAAATACACTTGAATGAGTAATTTTTAATGCTTTTGGACTGAATGCTTTAATATATAGTATATAGATAATGTAAACAAGATGATATGGTCATTATGCACATGCATTCACATGCGCACGGGTGCAATGCTAAAATTTGAATATAATTGGTATCTTTCTGGGAAAACGTTGTTAAAGTCAAAAATACATAGAGTTTTTCTTATTTAATGAAACTTACAGGGAATATGGCACCAAAATGGAGTTGGGGAGCGTTTGGGGAACATCTGAAACGGTTCCCGTTACAATTAGCACTAGTAAGACTTGGAAGGGAGACCCGGAGCACCGCAAAATTTAAATTAAAAAAAAAATATTTATCACTTTTTGATTTTCATTTATATTTTATAAAATTCTGGGGAAATCTGAAAGAATTTTATATAATGAGGTTGACAGAAGTTATCACGTCACATCTGCAAAATTTGAACGTTCACAGTTTCAAAACGGCGAAGCAATCAAAGTTAGAACATATTAAGACAGGATCAAAATTGTTCCAAAAAGAGACGTTTTCGGAATAGGTGGAGCAGTGAACAGTGATAAAATTCTGCGTAGACTTCGGAAAAACACCTACAGAGACCAATACATTCTGTAAACAATATGGAATACAAAGTAAAAGAAGTCGTTCACTAGTATTTAAGTGGCATATACTATTTTCGGACGGAATGAACAGTTTACAGGATGACAGGCGTGAAGGAAAACCATCATTCCGAGATTGCAGTGCTGTAAAAAATGAATTTCGTAACGTTATCATGACTTTGCCGTATTTCCGTAAATAAAATCGTCTTTACATGGACAGTAGTTGGATGATTGCAGGATATATGAGACAGGCATTGTTAGATATTATTTTACGAATAAAACCTAAACATTTTATGCATATTTTTATGACTTGTCAAAACAACATAAGCAATTATTGAGTTAAACGCTGACTTTGTTGAGAAAAGTTACATATGCTCGTATTTCGCTTGTGACGTCGGGTAACGTCAAGAATTTTCGTTTTAGTGTTCCGGGTATGAGTGAGTGTCTTTTTTGTATCTGATAAAACATAACTATTTGTGCTTTGTTTTTGTTGAAAACTTGCATATTTATAAAGTGAAACATGAATTTAATGAAAATAATAGTTTCATATATTTCATCAATGTTTGTCAGCAATTATCAATGCTGTCCACGAACTTTACGGACAGCCCTCGTACAAGCTTTTAATGTGAGCAGGCGTGATACTTGTCCATATGCTCCGAATTTTCTCGATCAAATTGTCTCTCGATTTTATTGCAGCAGTGCGTGACTGAAGTTTTCTTTTGATGTGTAACAAAATATTCTCTATTATATTAATGCCTGGAGACTGAGCAGGCCAGCTTAAACAGTTAATTCGATTACTAGCTACATACTCTTGAGTTGACCTAGCTCGGTGGACGGCTGCGTTGTCATTCTAAAAATAATAGCCATTTTGAGGGAAATGTCTTGCTAGAACAGGCCATAGGTTTTCCTCTAGGATATCTTGGTATTTAGCAGCATTGATACTTCTTTCTGCTGGCGTCATAGTTCCAACACCCTCCCTGCAGATGCACCCCCATATTATGACTTCGTATTTCGCTTGAGAAGTCCTCTGCTGAACAAGGTCTGGTCACCATCCATCGTCCTTTTTTCTCCAAATCCTAATTCTTTTATCATGTCCCATAATAATCTTACTCTCATCTGAAAAATCACACGCTTCCATCGTTTTCTCCCCCGACACCAAGCAAGCCGCTTCTCACGACTCACTTCTTTAATAACCAGTTTCTTCTTAGAAACACTTCTCCGTAGTTATGTTTGTGCAAATTATGCTGTACCAACCTTTTACTAACTGGTTCTGGTCTTTCCTAGTTAAATTTCGCCGTTATATCAGAAAGTGAACATCGACGACTTGTTTTCAGAATCCTCTCTAATTTCCGATAGTCACGGGGCCCAATTTTTGGAGGCTGGCCGCTTCTGGGTTTCATTTTCAACAGATCCCTTGTCAGAAAATTTTCGATAAACGTCTATGACAGTTGATGACTCATGACTCCCGGGGGAGTAGGGCGGGGCCACAATGGCCGACCAAAGTTTCATATAGAAATATATAGGAAAATACTTTAAAAATCTTCTTCTCAAGAACAGCAAAGCCATAATTGCTCATATTTATGTGGAGGCATCCCCAGGTAGTGTAGATTCAAGATTGTTCAAATCATGACCCCCGGGGGTAGAGCGGGGCCAAACTTTTGGATTTAAACTTTTCAATAGTAAACCAAATACTTCTTTTTCTTAGTCACAATGCTCGGGTGAGCGATTTGGCCCATGGGCCTCTTGTTAACGTATATATTTGCTTAATTGATGATCAAATTGTCTTTATTTGTACCTCTAGCAAATGTATGATTTGGCTGAATAATTACAAACATTTTACTTGCTTTAGGACCAAACATACTCCCTCCTAATATTGAATTGGGGGGTATTTCAAGGAAATTAAAGGATTTTGTACTTAGATGGTGTCGGCTGAAAAAGATAGTGGACCCTATAGCTTGGGCTGACAATCTCCCTGATGAGGGAATAAAAAGATTCTACTATGGGAGCACAATATGTCCACTTAATGATACAGGTTGGTATTGAAATTAATTATCATTTTTTTAATTTAGTGCTATGAACTACTTCATATATAAAACTGTAAGCGTTGTCATTGATTTCTTTAGACGTTTTAAACAATTTAAACTTTTGATGTAGTATCATCAAAACCAGAAAATGACGTCACAATGTCATTTTCTCTTAAACTCAATTCTAGTTTCTTCCATCATAGAGGGAACTAAAAATGAGTTTAAGGAAAATAACATTGAAGTTGCATACAAATGTCTGCGTTAAATAAAAAAATGTAAAAGTCAACTTTTAAGTGATGGTTTTAACAGTTTTGTAGAGTATTTCTCCTTTTCCCGTCGTTGCACTAGATTGTATAAAGTTGGTAAAACGAAAAAAAAAACACCGAACATTCACCCCGGCCACAAATATCAAGATGTCTGATAAAATTTATATTTCTGAACTCATAGATTTGAATATTAGTCTGGTCCTGGAAATAAATTCTAACAGCAAATAATTATTCCCGCACTTTCTAAAGAAAGTTCGGGTATATTGTTGTTACTCATGTCCGTCCGTCCGTCTGTCACTCTTTTCTTCCCTGAACTCCTCTTACATTTTACACTGTAGCCTATTCATCTTTTGGGAGATGGTTGGTGGTGTCATGTAGATGTGCAGTAAGTTTTCGGAATTTTGATTTTGCCCCGGGGGGTCAAATGGGGGTCGAAAAATGACGTTTTTTATGCAAAAAGCCCCGTCTTCCCTGAACTCCTCTTACACTTTACACATTAGGCCAATCATCTTTTGGGAGATGGTTTGTAGTGTCATGTAGATGTGCAGTAAGGTTTAGGAATTTTGATTTTGCCCCGGGGGGTCAAATGGGGGTCGAAAAATGACATTTTCTTTGCGAAAAGCCCCATCTTCCCTGAACTCTTCTTACATTTTACACAGTAGGCTAATCATCTTTTGGGAGATGGTTGGTAGTGTCATGTTGATGTGCAGTAAGGTTTTGGAATGTTGATTTTGCCCTGGGGGGACTAATGGGGGTCGAAAAATGATGTTTTAAAAATGTCTTAAATCATTTCTTTAAAACTAAGCGAAATGAAAATTAAAAAGAATGGAGGTCAAGGTCACAGGAATGTGCAAGGTAAAGTTTTTGATGCAGTTGAGTAGCTTCACTAATACATATCAGCATATTATGTTTGATAAAAATATCTTGAATGATTTAATGAAACAGAGTTTAACACTTTTTCTAAAACAAGAGAGGTCAAAGGAAAGGTTGGGGCCAAAATGTTGTTGCAGTTGAAAAGCTTACATTAGTATGAATTTACTATTAGCATATGAAGTTTGATAAAACTATAATTAATGGTTTATTTAAAACTTAGATAAACACATATTTTAAAAGGTGAGGTCAAGGTCAAAGGAAAATTCAAGGTCAAAATAAGTTGATGTATTAATAGCTCTCAGCAGTATGTATCAGCATATGAAGTTTGATAAATATATCTTGAATTGTTTATTCAAAACTGATCTAGACATTAATTTTAGAAAAGTGAGGTCAAGGTCACAGGAAAGGTCAAGGTAAAAAAGAGTGAAGCATTGTAAAGCTTACATCAGTATGTATCATCATGTGAAGTTTCATTACACAACTTGAATGGTTTCTTTAAAATAAAGCTAAACACTAATTTAAAGAAAAGTTAAGTGAACATCAAAGGAAAAGTCAAGGTCAGAAAATATTGCTGCAGTTGGATAGTTTACATCAGTATGCATCAACATATGAACTTTGATAAAATATGTAGAAAGTTTCTTTGAGCCTGATGGAAAGACAGATGGAAGGGTGGAGGATGGACATGTCAAAAACTATACATGTATTCCTAATCATGGTGTGGCATAAAAAACTTGAATCTACATTATATGAGGATGTTTCCATCTATCAAGATTATACAAGCAAATTCAAAGAATTGTGGTCCTCTGCTTTCTGTGTTTTAGTGAATGGGATGCCATAATTTATGGCAGATTGTGTGTCAAATATGCACCCCTATCATATATCAATTTTTGAAAATTGGGTCAAAGGGGAAAAATCATAGCATGCTCTGAAACATTTTGTTGCAGGTAATGTACATGTCAAATATGAAAGTCCTATCTCTTTTGAATCAAAAGTTATATATACAATATAATATTTTTGAAAAGTAGGTTAAACTTCTAGGTCAAGGTCACAGAGTCAAAAGTCATGATATATTTAGAAAAGTCTTTTCACATGTAATAAACATGTATAATTTGAATGCCCTTTCTTTTCTCTTTCAAAATGATCAATTTAAAATGTTATGTTTTGGAAAGTAGGTAAAACTTAAAGGTCAAGGTCTTACTTGGGTTAAAAAATCATAGTATATTTAGAAAGTTTTGTGGTAATGTACATGTGAAATATGAAAGCACTATCTCTTATTATTCAAAAGTTATGACCAAGGTTAAATTTATTGTGACAGATGCACATACTAGCTGTCAATAAGATGGACAGACTGACAGACAAATGAAATTTAATGTCCCCTCCCTTTCCCCAAAATGGGGAACAATAATGCCCTTGCTGTTCTTGAGAAGAAGATTTATGATGGAAAAAATCCCCTGCATATTTCTTAACGCAAATCAATATTGTGTTTTCATGTCATTTTGTTTGTTGTTAAACATCCCTCTCAGGAATTTTTCACTCATATGGAGACACCACCACTTGAAAAATAATGAGGACAAATTAGATTTGAGGTCAACATTCATTTTTGGAGTTTTCAACCATTAAGACATAAAGAAATATTAACTCGATCCTTTCCCTCACCCCTTCCCAGACCCCTGTTTGTTCATGTATGCAAACTACTCCTTGTTTTTACATTAAAAAAAAAATGTTTATACAAATAGTTTAATGTGGTCCATCTCTGAATGATTTTCATTCCTAATTTTAGGAACATAGGTTGACACAAATTCATGAATAAAATGTCAAGTAATCTTATCATTGATGCACTTTTATTTAATTTCATGCAATCATATTCAAATTGTGAACATTTCCAGCTCATTAGGAGAGTGGGGATGACCTCTAGGGGTTCATAACCTTTATAACATTAAATTTACATAACATAATAACACAAGTTACAAAATTATGTATAGTCAAATGAAAAAAGTTTCCTGCTATTTAGGAGTCACATGATCATTTGTCAATAAAAATGACTTTGGATGCCAGTGTCCCTCCACCCTAGAAAACAGACCCAACCATAACTTTTTTTTTTTTGCTTCTCAGGAAATTCTGGTCTGGAACCCCCCCCCCCCCCCCCCCCCCCCCCCCCCCCCCCCCCCCCCCCCCCCCCCCCCCCCCCCCCCCCCCCCCCCCCCCCCCCCCCCCCCCCCCCCCCCCCCCCCCCCCCCCCCCCCCCCCCCCCCCCCCCCCCCCCCCCCCCCCCCCCCCCCCCCCCCCCCCCCCCCCCCCCCCCCCCCCCCCCCCCCCCCCCCCCCCCCCCCCCCCCCCCCCCCCCCCCCCCCCCCCCCCCCCCCCCCCCCCCCCCCCCCCCCCCCCCCCCCCCCCCCCCCCCCCCCCCCCCCCCCCCCCCCCCCCCCCCCCCCCCCCCCCCCCCCCCCCCCCCCCCCCCCCCCCCCCCCCCCCCCCCCCCCCCCCCCCCCCCCCCCCCCCCCCCCCCCCCCCCCCCCCCCCCCCCCCCCCCCCCCCCCCCCCCCCCCCCCCCCCCCCCCCCCCCCCCCCCCCCCCCCCCCCCCCCCCCCCCCCCCCCCCCCCCCCCCCCCCCCCCCCCCCCCCCCCCCCCCCCCCCCCCCCCCCCCCCCCCCCCCCCCCCCCCCCCCCCCCCCCCCCCCCCCCCCCCCCCCCCCCCCCCCCCCCCCCCCCCCCCCCCCCCCCCCCCCCCCCCCCCCCCCCCCCCCCCCCCCCCCCCCCCCCCCCCCCCCCCCCCCCCCCCCCCCCCCCCCCCCCCCCCCCCCCCCCCCCCCCCCCCCCCCCCCCCCCCCCCCCCCCCCCCCCCCCCCCCCCCCCCCCCCCCCCCCCCCCCCCCCCCCCCCCCCCCCCCCCCCCCCCCCCCCCCCCCCCCCCCCCCCCCCCCCCCCCCCCCCCCCCCCCCCCCCCCCCCCCCCCCCCCCCCCCCCCCCCCCCCCCCCCCCCCCCCCCCCCCCCCCCCCCCCCCCCCCCCCCCCCCCCCCCCCCCCCCCCCCCCCCCCCCCCCCCCCCCCCCCCCCCCCCCCCCCCCCCCCCCCCCCCCCCCCCCCCCCCCCCCCCCCCCCCCCCCCCCCCCCCCCCCCCCCCCCCCCCCCCCCCCCCCCCCCCCCCCCCCCCCCCCCCCCCCCCCCCCCCCCCCCCCCCCCCCCCCCCCCCCCCCCCCCCCCCCCCCCCCCCCCCCCCCCCCCCCCCCCCCCCCCCCCCCCCCCCCCCCCCCCCCCCCCCCCCCCCCCCCCCCCCCCCCCCCCCCCCCCCCCCCCCCCCCCCCCCCCCCCCCCCCCCCCCCCCCCCCCCCCCCCCCCCCCCCCCCCCCCCCCCCCCCCCCCCCCCCCCCCCCCCCCCCCCCCCCCCCCCCCCCCCCCCCCCCCCCCCCCCCCCCCCCCCCCCCCCCCCCCCCCCCCCCCCCCCCCCCCCCCCCCCCCCCCCCCCCCCCCCCCCCCCCCCCCCCCCCCCCCCCCCCCCCCCCCCCCCCCCCCCCCCCCCCCCCCCCCCCCCCCCCCCCCCCCCCCCCCCCCCCCCCCCCCCCCCCCCCCCCCCCCCCCCCCCCCCCCCCCCCCCCCCCCCCCCCCCCCCCCCCCCCCCCCCCCCCCCCCCCCCCCCCCCCCCCCCCCCCCCCCCCCCCCCCCCCCCCCCCCCCCCCCCCCCCCCCCCCCCCCCCCCCCCCCCCCCCCCCCCCCCCCCCCCCCCCCCCCCCCCCCCCCCCCCCCCCCCCCCCCCCCCCCCCCCCCCCCCCCCCCCCCCCCCCCCCCCCCCCCCCCCCCCCCCCCCCCCCCCCCCCCCCCCCCCCCCCCCCCCCCCCCCCCCCCCCCCCCCCCCCCCCCCCCCCCCCCCCCCCCCCCCCCCCCCCCCCCCCCCCCCCCCCCCCCCCCCCCCCCCCCCCCCCCCCCCCCCCCCCCCCCCCCCCCCCCCCCCCCCCCCCCCCCCCCCCCCCCCCCCCCCCCCCCCCCCCCCCCCCCCCCCCCCCCCCCCCCCCCCCCCCCCCCCCCCCCCCCCCCCCCCCCCCCCCCCCCCCCCCCCCCCCCCCCCCCCCCCCCCCCCCCCCCCCCCCCCCCCCCCCCCCCCCCCCCCCCCCCCCCCCCCCCCCCCCCCCCCCCCCCCCCCCCCCCCCCCCCCCCCCCCCCCCCCCCCCCCCCCCCCCCCCCCCCCCCCCCCCCCCCCCCCCCCCCCCCCCCCCCCCCCCCCCCCCCCCCCCCCCCCCCCCCCCCCCCCCCCCCCCCCCCCCCCCCCCCCCCCCCCCCCCCCCCCCCCCCCCCCCCCCCCCCCCCCCCCCCCCCCCCCCCCCCCCCCCCCCCCCCCCCCCCCCCCCCCCCCCCCCCCCCCCCCCCCCCCCCCCCCCCCCCCCCCCCCCCCCCCCCCCCCCTACATGTATCATGCTTCATCATATAAAAAGTTAATAATATCATACAATAATTGCTGTTTTGAGGACAATATGAAAATTAAGCTACCCCAAGAGCAGTATTCACCGAGCATTAAGGCGAGTGAACATTGTAGTTCGAGGGTTGCTAAATCATGTCAGTTGTTGGCAATTCTTGATCTAATTTTAGTCACAGTGTAGCAAAAAAATCTTTATGTTCATGTGAAAGATGTACAACAACAATTTAGTATGATTTTAAGAATGATGAACCACGAGCAATAATAGGTCTAGTTTTTGTTACATCATATAAATCTGAATATATTTTTATACATATCTATTAAGAATTATCAGTATGATATACGTAAACCATATTTTTTTGATTTTCCAGCTCTGATTCGGTGTCCTTACATTTGGATTTTGTTATTCTCAGTCAAAAATTCAACTGCATTCTCAAGTATTTCATGGTGTGAACGGTCCTCCTCCACCAAGTTTGTATTGAACAGTGTATATAAATTTAAAAATTTTGAAGTTTACAACTATCCTAACGAAGAAGTGTGGATCAAGTTGCCTTGTAAAATTCTTGGAATGTTCAAGAAAATTGTGTTGTTAGGAGAAGTGTTGATTAGATCGAAGTCAAGAATGGCTTAGGCCTATTGGTACGAAAGTTTGTAAGTGAATCTCGAGGACTCTGCAGGCGCTATTAAATTGCATAATTTTACAACTTTTCTCACCAAAATATGCACACAATGTGATTCCAGATGATGAAGTTTGAGAATGTTCTTGCTACTAGAATGACCTTTCTTACCCTAAAAGAAAACAAATCTATACGCGGTCACGAAAGTATAAAGAGCTACATGTCTTAAATATCAGAGATTTTTTATACAACTACCCCCCCCCCCCCGATTGAAAAGCGGGAGGGTATAGAGTAGTCAGTATGTCCGTCTGTCAGTCTTTTTCGCAACTCGTCTCATACCACTGAATAAAATTTGATGAACTTTCACAGAATCTTTATTACATATTGCCATTGTGCACCTCCTCTTTTACTTTTTGATCAACACATACTTTGGGTTTCACATAGTAAAACATGGACACTGTTTTTCATATGGGTGACGGGGGTATCATGTAGTGAGCTAATTGCTCACAGTACCTCTTCTTCATTTTTTGCATAAGGTTTTGGAAAACAAAATAGACTTTTAACATTTGAACATAAATGTGTTGTTCCTTGAATGTTGATTGATTGTATATTGTTTAACGCCGAGTCGGCTATTTTTCAACCATGTTTCGGCGGACTATCAGTTTAAATAATCTTTTTTTTTAAGGATTTTGGTTTCTCTGGTGGCCCCCTGTGAGCTTACTCTTTTTCGAACTCAAGAGAAAAGATCTTTTACGTGCCAAGTGGGTTGTCATCCTTGACACAGGGCTACGTTTTACTTGAGTGTTGAAAATACCAAAATTCAGGGTGAAACATATAAAAATAAAGCTGGAATAGAAGATGTTAGGGGATAATACTAAGTTCTTATAGGTGCTAAAAAGCTAGAACAAAGAATTCAATGAAATCGGAAAAGAATTTCCTCAGTTATACTTGATGGTATGCTAAGGGATGTTAAGGTAGAAATGCGAGTTGATAAAGACTGGATTCAGGGATGATTTTACGTGGACAGAGGCTCAAAGGCTTTGGAACACGGTCAATTAAGTCGAGTTTGTTTTAACTATTTCCAGAAAAATGAATCTTTTCAGATATTTTTTGTTTGTTCATATTTAATGTAATAATCAATATACTATAATTATATACAAAAAAAACAAACTGTAATTTATTTTCAAAATTAAGCAGTTCGAGTATTTTACGAAATTCGAGTGAATATGACGTCCTTTTGAGTTTTGAGCCAATTAACACATTTAAAATTAAAAGACTAGATTTTCCGTTTTAAAGTGTTCATATTAGTGTTCTATTTGAATTTTACATTAGTTAATTGTACTCGCTCAGTAAGATATTCACAAGTCAGTTTTCCTATGTAAACGACATTAAGACATAATTTGAAAAAAAGGAAGATCCACCATTTTGAATCGCCATTTTACTTTTAAATCACAGCTGCACCATCGTTTAATTGTGGAATAGTGAGATGTAAAGGAAAAATACAAATCTGCAGTGTATGGATATTTGCAAATATAAAATCCTGAACAAAGAAGAATAAAGAAACGATAGACAAATAAATCAGAGAAAATTCGAATTAAGTGTAAAACGGTTAAATGTTCTGAGTTAAACTAATAATGTTAGCATTTTACTATATTTTTTATAGTTTTATTACACTCAGTAAGATATTCACTCATTACTTCTCCATTTTGAACGACATTAAGAGAAAATTAGAAAAATTGGATGTCCGCCATTTTGAATCGCCATTTTGACCGCTTTAACGCCATTTTCATGAAGGCCAGCATATTTTTTTCGGATTCAGCATACTCTAATTAGGTTAAAATAAACTATGCTGGACCAAATAATAATTATTTGCGGTTAGAAGTATTTTTTTTCTATAAATCGGACAAGACTATATAACATGAAGTGCATGTGCAGTTGTTTCATTGAAGTTAGAAAAATAACGAATGAGCTATCTCATGAAAGTTCAATGGATAATTCTCTATCAATCATCAACATCATCATTATCACCATCGTTTCCATCCTTATTTACATGTACGGTTATGTTACTCTAAAGGTGGAGGGAGTAATTTTACAGCTTTACTTAATACGTACCATGATATGTACGACAACACGTGCAGTGAGTTTTAGCTACATATTGACACCGGTAACAATTAATACAGGATGAAAATAAGCACTAGTGAAGATGTGTGTTTTTTTTTATCATTTTGGCTTTTATTCTGAGCTACATTTAAGTTTCTAAAAATTAACGTGAAATGTACTGCAGACATATTAAACATGCTTTTCCTACTCTGACAGTTTACATACTTAAAACTCTTAGAAATCCTCAAAGAAATATTTTTAAAGGTCATTCTTAAACCATTATCCTGTTTTATTTGTATCATGAATTATATTTCATTTGCATACTTTTCTTTCAAAAATAGTGATTGAGGATCTGTACCAGAATCCCTTAAAATCAAGCATATTTTGTACTATCTTGATGGCTGAAAACTATAAAGTCAATGTAGATGCTATCAAAGAGAAGAACAAGGAGGTTGTTAAGGCCTTTCCATCGCTGTGCCACGCAGAGTTGGATTCATTCTTGGAGACAATAGAGGAAATGGAAAAACGTGACCACAGTTTAACAGTAGAAATAGAAAACACTGTTATTGGCTTTAAATCAGAAGAGGTCCGCCATCAAGTAATGTGCTACTTTGTAACAAATTGTTTGATAACTGAAGAGGACTTTGTAAAGTACGTCAATCTGTCCTCGGTCGACTCTTTGTTAGAGTATGTACGCACCTGGTGGTACGTTAAGGGAGAAAATGAGCGATGTCTATTTTTACCAAACAAGATGGAGGCTGCATTAATTAAGGCACTTGGGTTAGATGCAATACTCCACGTTATGGTGGAGAAAACGGCATACATTGATTCTCTTGTGACTGCAGAAATAAGGAAAAAAGTTATAATGAATGGTAATATATAATTGTTGAAGATTTATTTGTTGATAAACAATAAAAAATACCCGATATCTTTCCACTCTAGATAAATTCTAAACCAGAGGAATATCTGTAACTTGAAAACATTGCCTATTCTTATCAATCATAAAAATTGAAATCTTATTATTATATGATATTAAGATTATGATGTTTTAAATCATAATTCTCATGTTTTCATCAGGAAAAAGTGTATTTTACGAGGGTTTCTCCAAACAATATCAATAAAATACCGTAAACCAAGTTTTGTTCGCGAATGAGAAATTTTCACGAGGTTGGCGAGAGCCTCATCATCGCGTATAATGCTCGCTGCAAATTGGTCGTTAAAAGTATGTGTGTCTATTTACAACACATTTGAAAGGCTTGATCGCGAAAATTAATCGTCGCGAACTAGTTAAGCCCTGGTAAATCGCGAAATAATGTCGTCGCGAATAAATGTTGGTTTACATTATGTGAATACTTTACAATGGGCAATTCATCTGCTCACTGAACTCTATGCTCAAAATTAAACTAATTTTGTCCATTTTGTTTTCTTTCTTAGAAATAACGGCAGATCCAATAATTTTGTGACGCCAAAAAAAAAAAAGATTTGCTGATGAAATACTTTATATTTATGATATTTTTGTTGATTATGGTTTTCTATACAATGTTTACAATTATGTGCTTTCTAAACAAAAATTTCTTAACAAAATTAAAGATTCGGGTATACATGTACATATGTAAAACGGAAAATATATTTCAAATTTAGCTATTTTAAAACCGTAATTGTCTGCAATATAACCCAATTATACAAGAATTTTAGCATATATGCATATATAATACTCCATCATGTTCCAGATATATGGTAATTATTTTATACATTCCTTGAATCTATCATGTATACATGTATAAGGGAATATTCCTTGAATTATTGTTCTATCAGACGATTCATACAGAGGGCAGATAACTTAGTATTCACAGTCATGTACAAATATTGATAACTTACGAAATGTTGTAAATGAAAGAACATACCATAAATCCTGATGTGATAAAATAATGACATCTTTTTATAGACTTTATCAATCTGTTTTAGGTTCAATGACCCAGTATTGATGGAAAATTCTTAGATAAAAAGTATTTATAGTGTACTTTTTATAATACAAGAGAGCTTATGTAAAAAAAAATCTGTTAAATTTGTGTTTTAGTTAATGTTCCGGAGGAAATCCTTGACTGGGACTATGAAGCAAGATTAAGGTTCATAGAATGTACTAAAAAAGGGACACAAACGATACATAGAGCCCGTGCAATGATCTTAGGATGTGCAGGGGCTGGGAAAACTACTCTGCTTAAACGTTTACAAAATAAACCCTTAGCAGAATTAAGAAATGTGACATCAACTGTAGGACTCGAGGTGTACGAAGACATCTTTGAAGTTTTACGAGACCAAGACTGTTTAAGAGGTTTGTTTAAAATAACACAAGTAAAACCATTTTTATATTGATAATTATAAACTGATCACAAATGTACACATAATAATTGATAGAGTTACTGATATTTATGACAATTAACTTTACGTGTAACTCGCTTTTTTATTCGAATTCTTATATAGTTGTTAAGAACATATTTTTGACGTTTTCACATTTGCTTGGTATCTTTGTCAACAAAAATGTGTAAAAGAATGAATGCAACAAAGTCTTCACGATAAGATGCATTGGTATATAATGTATTAATACTACTTCTTGTGCAACTTTTGATGACTGTCCCTCATGCAATCTACATTCTAAACATCGTTTCTTAAATGTGACCCCCTACATTTTCTTGTAAGCCTAATAATAACATGTTCAGGATAATCTGAATATTGCCTCATATTAACCTCATATACACATTTGAAATATATATAAAACATGCATGATACATTTTATTGTGAACTGTAAGAGTATTTAATAAAGTATCTTTTTGTATTAAATCAGAAATTATTTATATTTTTCCCTTATCCCTTAAGCTCTTGCAGAACAATCAAATAAGGAGGGAAAGGAGCTTCTAAGTATCATGGATTTTGGAGGACAGTGTGCCTACTACGCCTGTCATCAAGTCTACCTCAGTAGAAGAGCCTTCTATATTCTTGTTATAGATATGTCGAAACAATTCAAAGAGAAGGTTGATAAGAAGCTGTGTGACCAGGCTGGAACCATGTTTACTGACTGGACATACGGAGGTACGTATGTTTTTTTTTATCTGCAAATACCTTAATTTTAAAATATTAATTGATTTGACATCTACCAAAAAACTAAATAGTAGTAGGGAATAATGTTAAATCATGCAAGCTTTTAAAATCTTTGTTTTGTTTTTCTCCTGACAATCTAGCTGGCGGATAAACGTTTGGCATGAAAAAATTAAGATGCTACGTATTTACAAAATAAATACGATTTGAAATTGTTTAGTTGAAGGTTGAAACCTCGAAGTACACATGGGGCTCGGTCAGTCAAATATTAAATTCATGCAAATCAGTAATAGATTCCTTATTTTCTGATATAAATCTCATAAAATATTCCCTAATATGCATGTGAAATGTCAGGTATGTCTTTAATAGGTCGGAGAGAATACTCGAAATCGGGTATTATCCGTGAAATCGCGTATAATACTCAATATTAGGGTATCGTTGAATCCGCGAAATCGGGTATAGGAGGTGCGATCACCTAATAAAACTTAAACAATGGGATGGCGCATGTTGCCGAGTTAACTTTCATCTAGATAAACATGTTTTCTAAAGGTATCAGTAGCCAAGTAAGAATTTGGGCCTCAAGATTAATGCGCTCGGGACAACAAATACCCGTGGAGCTCAGTACATTTCATGATCTGCACACAAAAATGCGTTCGATTTGCTTTGTATTTTTCCTTATGTTGAAAGTATATGCATCTTCCTAATGTTCATTCCCAACACAACAGAATTGTAAAGTATCAGAATTCAGGAATTAATAATAATTCCACATCAACACGACAAACATGAACAATTTGTAAAAAAAAAAGCAAATTATACGGAACACCAGATATGATGCCATGTGTAAACAAAGGATTGTCTATCGTATCTTATTATGCGTCATTAATTACTTTCACATTCATCTTGTGCATAAAATCAAATTTATTTATGAATGTATAAATAATGTAATGATAAAAATGTCTAAAATTTCGGCTAAAAGAAAAGATTTTCAAAAAACGAGAAAGAAGGTTCTTTTTTATTTATCATTCAAACATATTTGCAGAATATGTCTTCAACATTTTAGCAGAGACCGTGATAGTTTCACGATTACAGCTTATGAGAGAACATAACTGTTGATCGTTTAATTTTGCTAAGTCATCAATATTTTACCGTTTCTTGGCGACTTCAAAGGGGGGAGGGCTAAAAGCTTCTTGACCACCTCTGACAAAACAACCTCGACTGTGTTCTACATGTCTCCAAGAGACATCTCTTTGAATGTCACGGTCGGTTAAACTCAGTCATATATTTTTAATCGTAGGGAAGATTTATTCATCAAATAAAAATCATATACATTGAAGGTAAACAAAAAGCAACCTTTTAATTTCTAACACAATATAAGACTACAAGTAACTAGAATTCATGTTGTTTTTTTTTAAACACATTTTTTCATTATAGATGAGTATTAGGAAAAGTTATTGCCATGAGTAATACGTACCATAGATAAAATAACTAAAAGAAAACTGTGACATATTGTCTAGAACCAATCAGATAGTCCGTTGTATTAGCATATTATAATGAGATATAAGATAGCGATATAAAAAAAATATATATAGAAGGTAAAGAGGTAAAATTTACCCTGTCTATCCAAAAAGTATAATAAATAAAGGAAGTAGCTACGACTTTTATGAAATTTTAATGTCCGATGAGGAACTATATTCCCAAAAAAGTAAGACAAGAGTTTCCAAGGCAATTGAACACTCCATTATTTCAGTTTGTTCATTAACATGTTCATAAACGTAAAAACTATAAGAAATGTGAAAACTTGACTATGTAATTCATATTTCAATATGACTGTACCTCGATCTATATTGAGAAATTCAATGTATTTTAACTTCGTGAAAAGATGTACACATTTGACTTTTATTTATACCCCCCCCCCAAAAAAAAATCCTGTTCAAAATCCTATGACTTCTCGCTCTCAATTTTCACACAAATGCATAAAATAAAGGTAAAATAGTATATCTTGTATCGATTAAAATGCAACCAAAAAATTTACTGTGTCTTTGAATAAAAATTTCATGCTAAATTGACATAAAAAAAGATATTCACCTTCAATAAGCTATTTTCAACCTGTTTTCTCGTGGGTATTTATTTCATCTTATTTTATTTTCTTTATAATAACGTTTGTATTCTATTATGGCAGAGATATACAATTATGACTCGCTTATACTGTACTCTCTAACTGTTAGGAATAATTTATATTTCACGAGAAAGGGACGCCATACATTTTTCAGTAAAAATACATAACACGGCGTTAGTCGTTTAATTTCTTTAAAATTTCACGTTTTGTGAATAGTGCACAAATTAGAAAATTAAGTATATGGAATACTTTAATGGGAAATAAAGACAAACGAAGTGTAGTTATTTGTTTTTAGAAATTATATTGAAAAACAATAACGCCATTGTGTCCTCTTTGTTACCCCAGCAGTGTTTGTCGTGTGATTTTAAACTTATTTGAAAACCGTATGAATTAGGTTTAAAAAAAATAAATCCACAAGATACTGATGTACAAGTAACAGTTACTGGCATAATGCGCCGTTGCTTTATTCTTTAGTTTTTATAGAAAGTTGCACGGAATACCCGATTTCGCGGATTCAACGATACCCTAATATCGAGTATTATACGCGATTTCAAGGATAATACCCGATTTCGAGGATTCTCTCCGACCTGTTTAACATGATAATTATGGACATTTCTTATGCTTCAAAAAAAGTAAAACTAGAGACTTGGAGATAGTATAATACTGTATATAGGGAAATATTCACGCCCTTTTATTTTCACACTTTTTGCCCTTGTCTGAAGTGGGCAAATTTAATTTGATAAATCTTTTATCATTTATCTCAGTATTGTAAGACAAAAATCTTGTTGGGTGAATTCAAAACTGGGGAAAATTGTTTCCAAATATGAGAGGGTAACAAAAAAAATTAAAAACACTGGGCGAAAATAACATTGTATATCGTTAATGGATATAACTGAAGTTAAGTTGGTGGGATTATCTCTTCCTGAGTAATTTTAAGTGAAATTGAAGTAAAAATCCACCATTCGATCTATATTTTCCATCTGAGCACTTATGCTACATTGAACTATAAGCCTACAACAGCCGAAACATGCGAACGAGATTTCAAGCGTAGAAATAAAATTAAAAACAAACATGATAGCGAAATGAAAAGAATGTTTCTGATAAAATTTTTCAAAGTTCTACTTTTTTAAGGACTGATTTTATCATAAGAAGCTTGTGGTAAGGCGCTCGCTTCCTTATCTGGGGGCCCGGCTTTATTTTTTGATCGACGTGGTGCGTCAAACATAAAACGTATAACACGTAGTAACTTTTTCTTTGTCAAGCACCCGGTCATAATATTGAAAGCCACAGGGTTTTCGGATATGCTCAATGACAATGAGGGCTGAATATAAGGTTTAAGTTCGAAGCCTTTCGTTGGCATACGGTGACTTCCTATGAGAACAAAATATTCCGATGGGACTTTATATACAATCAATTAATTAATTATCAAAAGTCATTATTGTTTTAAAACAGAGTACCTCTTGTTCTGGATGAAGTCCATCCATTTATACAGTGCTGAAGATGCTCCAGTTATACTCGTGGGTACTCATCTGGACAAAACTAAAGGACAAGTAAGATATGGATTATCGAAAGATTGCTTTTAAACGTTTTTGTTTTTAAACATAGTACTTTTTCATTTATTCATATTGCTATTGCTACAGATATTTCTTTTCTAATTTCCTATGAATCCTTTATCTTTGACCTTATGTTTTTTGCAATGCAATGTTTTTCAAAGGGAGGTATAAACTGTAATGTGTATATAGACTTTTTTCTGATACAAGAAAAGGACTAAAAGGTAGATAGTGCTTTTCTCTATCATAACATGTTTATATGCTGTGAGATCAGCAAATGTTCGAATGTAAAATCATATTTTTTGTCGATCTGACAAGTTTCATTCTCTGAAATGAAATGAAGCTCATGTTAATAAAATTCAACATTTTTTATCACCACTTAGTACTACTAAAAGAACAATGTATTTTTTTTTCAAAATAATCCAGTCTTTTACTTTCATAAATGATTTGTAGCCTGCTACTTATTCATAAAAATTGTCCTGTAACACTTGACATTTACGTTGCTAAAATATTCTTTGAGTATCTTAAGTTAGTTTTTTTCTTTTTATTTTTTGCTGCCTACAAGTAACTCTGCTTTCACAAGTGCACAATTGCATATCACTTACCATTATGGTATTTTCTCTTTTGACCACATATTTAACAATTACTTTGATCAGCTTGTTCTTAGACAATCCACTGTCTAATTCAAAGTCTTTTCCAATTAAAATCTGTTCTTTTCCAATCATTTACAAATTAACGAATCAGTTTAAATTTCCTGGTTCTTCCAGCATTGCTTAAAATTGTTTTAGAAGTTGAGAGGTTTCTCGAGGGCAAGATAAAATTTAATTGATATTCGCTGCGAGTTGAGTCCTTCGACGTCATCTTGAGTTTCTCTAAATAAGGTTTTCCAAAATTTAGAATTTTTTTTAAAGAAACATTGAATCTGGTTACCATTTGATTTGTGAAATAGCATTACAATATGAAATTTGAACTTTTAAAATTTATTTATTTGAAGTGCCATTAATAAGAGGCATGACATAACACATTATCAAGTAAATTAGTACATTAAACACATTGAGATAACGAACTTTATTTAAGATCAAAAGTCCATAAAACAATAAAAAAGAGCAGAACAGAACCGTAATAGCAGACATTGAAGCAAAGGTAATCATCCTGACAAGAAAATGAAGAGGGGAAGAGGGGGTTTGGTGGGTGTTTTAACAGTCCATAATAGTTTTATTATCCTGATGAATTTTAATTATCAATAAGTTAGAGTAGAAAATACTAATCAAAGCCTTTGGGTCTCTTACTATGTTCTGATTCCATACTTTCAAAATATATCAACATACAACTCTTACGTCATCGTTAGAATTCATTGTTTGCCGATCTCGCATATTTAGCATTTGTAAAACATATAATTATGAATGAGACATCTCCCTCGTAGTTATGATAAAAAACTAAATAAATAAAATGAATGGAATATTGTTTAACGCCCCCCTCTATTTTTTTACTCATATGGAGATGCCATTATTTTCCATTAGAGAGCAGAAAGTTTTGTCCTGTACCCGCCACACAGGGCCATAGATAGGTGGGATCTTTTTCAGCACCTACTGCGACACGGAACCTTGGTTTATACGGTCTCATCCGAATGTCTAAAAGTGGGATTAAACCCCGAAAAGTAAGGATCACCATCTTACTTAGCGACTCTTAAACAGACGCTCTGACCACTGTGCCACAATGAAATTGGAGTAAAATGCAGATAAAAAAATGTACATAGCTCAGTACATAATTTAAAATAAAAAAAATATTCTAGAAAAAAAATCTGAATGTTTTAATCTTCTTTACAAGTTATCATGGTGTGTATTATAAAGACATTTGAAAAGGGGTGAGGTCAAACATAAATTTTACCTTACCAAATCCCTTAATTATACTTCAGATATTTACTGGCCTAAAGATATTCCTACACGTATAAAATATTAACAGATATATAGGCAAAGATGTATTCCATTCGGTTTCAATGTACAAACATCACTGCATTAGAATATGATTTTAAGAAAATATGATGAATTAAATACGTAAAAATTCAAACAAACATAAATCTATATAGATTTCAAGTAACAATACATTCACTACCTTATTTGAAATACTCATAATTTTACAACAAACATTTTTAGCAAGCTTGACCAGTGCTATTCTGATCGATGCAATTACGTTACATAAAGGTAGAGAAAACATGTATTTCGTTGCTTCCGCTACGGCAACGATTTGTAGCCCCATGGCACCTGATCCCACCTCTGACGTTTTGGGGGTCCGTGTTTGCTTTTCTCTTATTTAAGATTGTTTTATGGACTTCGATATTTAATACTGTTCCTTATCTCCATATCCCAAGTATAGAGAAAGCTCATCTTAAATAAAGAAAATATTTATGCAACTCTTTTTGGAAACATTTTTTTGAATAAGAAAAGATTGTTGGTATTTAAAATTTTTCCATCCAAAATTTAGATTTTCCGGAGTGCAAAGTCTAAATATAATTAACATAACCTGCCTCAACTCTTAGGCAAAACGTTCACAAGTTTTATGTTTAATGCAAAATTTGTTGAAAATCAATAAAATATTTTGTTTCTTTCTAAAAAAAAACCCCCCGTTTGATATAATTGAAAGTAATAATAATAAAAGAGAATCAAAATCGATGAATCTAAAAATAATAAAAGAGAATCAAAATCGCTGAATCTAAGAAACATAATGTGTCAGAAAAGGTGTATTTTTTATTGATAAGGGCACATCATGATGTTTTGCGATTCTTAGTCTTTCACATACTGGGCATTAAGGGCCCGTTTTACAAAAGAACTTACGACAAAGACCAAAAACTTAGATTATTGTAAAATTTACAAAATAAAACGTACTATTTGAAATTGTCTGTGTAAAAATATATTATCACAAAAATAAGTATTAAATTAAAGAACTTCATTCGGTAATAACAAATATTTGTCCCCTAAATCAAACTTTGATGGAGATATATTTAATCAAGTTCTAAAACAGGGGAGTATATGCTGGCTTCAAAGCACTGAATATTTTCATAAGTAATGTCGCCATATGTACGTAATGACGTCACAAACATGACGTAAATTTAAGATTTTTATGAATTTTACAGAAAAATGTACACATTTCGTCGATATTTTGAGTAAAAGTCACCGAGCGCATGTGTGTTCAGAATCAATATTTTGATCTTATGTTAAGAATGATAATATCAATGAAATATGTCAATATTGTTCCTGAACAAACTTGCGCTCTATAAATTTTAAAGCTTAAATTGTTGAAATTTTGTCCATTTTCTCCTTTTCCTGAAAAAGGATATAAAATCGGACTAGTTTGATACGTCATAAAAATAAAATATGTGAATACATTGCTTTGACACTATAATATTTTCTGTTAATTTATATTTCTCAAATATTTTATTGAATTCAGCACATTTAAGGAATTTTTCAAAATTTGACTTTTGTGGGGGCAAATATATGCAATATACCGCATATAGTTCTTTGGTCTTAAGTCGTAAGACCTTTCGTAGAACAGGTCGCTGGAACCTGCTTCCATCCCTTTACAAGTCATGCAATTTATATATCTATTTCGTTGGAAAAGGTTTAATTATCCAAACACGCCTTAACTCAGTCGATAAGTTTCTTCTGCCAAGAGACAATTTCAATTATCCCATTATTCTCATGCAAATGAGTCAATCTCCTTTGAAAATGAAAGTAAGCAGAATCCCCGGTTGTACAATGTGTTATGTAGTTTTGATATGAATTGATCTTTAAAGTATTATATTGCATAAATCTGAGCCCCAAGCGAAAACGGCAAACCAATCACCATAATCATAATTATAAAATTATAATTTAAAGATATCTGATCCCCAGCCAGGAAGGATAACTCCAAAAATTAGTATTTAATTTGAAATGCATGAAAATGAAGCTTGAAAATGATATTTTTTCATGCAACAATTTTTATTTTATTCATCTTTATAAAATGCAAGGTCTTAGGATGTCTTTGAATGGGTCTTATGAAAGTTGATATTTGTACCCTATAAAAGGAGAAAGAATTAAAACAGTTTTAGAGAAATAAAATTTTCTTGAATCCAGCCTTAGATACCAATGATTATTAGCATGATATGAAATAAGGAGTGATTTGTGGTGTCTTGCAATGATAGCAAAAGCCTTTTACACTATGTATTATAGAATACATGACAGAAATAGAAGACAAAGAGTACCAAATATGTATGAAAATCATGACAATTTCTCTGAATGCCTGGATACCTATCGTTTTTTAACCTAAAATATATTTGCTGATCAATATGAAATTAGAAAATACATTGCTTATATTCCAATTCGCTTTTTCTGCAAAAATATTGGAGATTTGACAATTTTCCCTATATATTATGATTAACTTTAATCTATAACTTTAAAGAAATATTGTGGATAAATTTACATAACTTTGTAGATTCAGAGATACTTTTATGAGTATTTTTGATTACGTAACTGCTAATTTTATATACCTGAGGATCGGACTACCTTAAAAGGTATATTTCCTGGCTGAGAATTGGATGTACCGAGTTGAATTTTGTAAAAATTGTAAACCATTTTGTTTACAAATTTTTATATTGTTGTTTAGAGTACAGAAACATTCTACGATAGTATCTTGGATCAGCTTCGGTACGACGAAAAACTCAAAGCACATTTGAACAGAAAGAGATGCTTTACTCTTGGAATTCAGGCAAAAGATGGACAGACGCTAGAAAAACTGTCAAATTTAGAAAAATGCATCGTTTCTATTGCTAAAGAAGATCGATGGAAAGACAGCATTCCAACAGACTGGGCATTTTGTGAAGCTACTTTTAAAGTGCTTAAATGTACAAACAAATTAATCTTACTGGAAAAATATTCCAGAGAATATTTTAATAGCATTCTGGAGAGAAATTCAAATGTTCAAGATGTTTTGAAACTATTCCATGAAATTGGTATTATTTTGCATTTCAATGAGGGATCTCTTTCTGAAACTATAATTCTTGACATCCAGTGGTTTGTTGATGCTTTTAAAAATATCATCACAGACTCAAACCATGTCAAAGATGAAGCAAAGAATCACCAAGAATGGAAGGGATTTGACCAAACTGGATATCTCCCTGAAAATTTCCTCAAAAGAATTTGGGAGTCTATGAACTTTGATACGGAAGGTTGGGATAGTTATATTCTTCAGTATATGGAGCGATTAGGATTGATTGCCATAACCTTGGACTCGGGTTTGCGTTGCATGTACGTACCCTGCATGAATAAACGAACATTTGATGCTGCACACAAGGAAAAATTGAGAAATTGTCAACATAAAACATCAGTGTTAGTATTCAGATTCGCATTTTTGCCGTGGTTTGTTTACTTTCGATTGATTGCTTCCTGTTTGAGTAGAACAGGTGGTAAATGGAGAGTTTTAAATGATGAAGGGCTGTGTATGTTCAAAAACATAGCATTCTTGGAGTATGAACAGCACAATATTGCTCTTGCAGTAAACAACACATCAATACAGCTTCAAGTATTTCAATTTGGCAATAGTATTGTCAGAAAAGAAATCACACTTGAGATACGTGACTCCATCGAAAGATTATTAAATGAACTCACCAGAAGTTTTCACAAGAAGATCATGTTTAGTGTGGGGTACCAATGTTCAATGAATGATGTCTTCCGTGAATATGATAAATGTTTTGTTGAAGAGAAAGAGATTCAAGGAAAAGGTCAAATTGTTTGTCCTCGACATGAGCTGATACATCAACACAATCTTTGGGAACCAGATTTCCTTGGATATTGGAAAAAGGTAATGTAAATTTAAATGTAATTGACAATTCATATGAAAATATTTGAATAACCACTGCTTTCTCCCACTATGAACCTGCAGTCTTCAATTGCGTATGTGGGAGTAAAGGCACAACGGCTCTTGCTTTGAGTGCAATTCTTTTCTTACACTCGCATAGTACAGGCTCTACGACATTAATGTCACGTTTTCAGAAGTATATATAGGAAGTGTTTTGCAAAAAAAAAATAATAATAAGAATAAATAATATTCTGTGGAAAAAAGAAATTCAGGATAATTTAAAATTGTTAATTGATATCTAAAAGAATTAATTTTGGTCAGTGTAATTAATTGTATGATAATTTTTTTTTTAAACTGAATAGAACTGTTATAATTTTTATTTTTTCTTGTCATATTTTTGCATATTTGTACGAATAAAGATAATTCTTCTCTTTTGTTGTTTTAACATTCAGAAAAAGAAAACAATCTCTTTGGAAAATATGCATGCCATTTTGACAAAATACTAGTATCAAAGCTAAATCCTTTGCAAGTTGAAATTGCACTTAACAATGTGTTAAATATCTTTTTTTTTCTTTTCCAGAAATTAAGCCTGAAAATAATAATTAAACATCAAACTAAAATATATCGTCTATAGAGTACTGACGTATTTAAAAATTATTGAAATTTAATTTTAAATGACAACCATATGATATTATTGCAGATGTGCTTTTCATCAGAAATTTACATTGGCGACGCTGCGTAAGATAACGGCACGAAATGATATTGCAGTACTGAGCGTGGAGTTGAATATATAATTTATATATTGTATACATGTATACTTGAAAAGAGATTGATCAATGGAATGAGGGAAATACATTTTTGGACACCTATAGCTAAAAAAAACTATTTAATGATGACCACACAGGCTATTAGATAGAAGAGCCATTTAGTAACCCATTGGGAAATGACCAAATTAGCTGTAAATCACACTTGAACTATTGTGTGAATTTTATAACTACCAGGGTTGTCCTAGAAAAACGCGACTTTTTTCAAAATCTTTCGTTTCACTAGGACTGTAAAGTTAAAAATTGGCATACGTCTCTATAAATAATTTTTTTCTCCCTCAGGTAAATGAATCTATCATACTGTGAAATCATTAATTTTGTGAGAGTTAGATTCTTGTTGTTTTCGAGGTATGAAGAGACCCACGAATTCATGTCCACCACGAAATGTAAATTTTCATATGCACAATTAATAAAACTTTCTTCATCCACGAAATCCAATCCCCACGAACCAACACTTTTTTCTCTTACCACGAAAATTTGACCCCACGAAAATATGCGATTTTACAGTATCAGCTATCGGCGCAACACTGGCGACGTCAAAACGTAGCTCGTAGTCTTTGTGAATTTGTTCTGGAATCTGTGCATCCAATATAATTCATTTAAACATAAATTTGGCACTGTATTTAATTTTCTTTTAGTTACAAAGTTATACATCTCAAATCGTAGTATTACCAAAAGATTGCGGAGTTAATTCTTTAAATAGACAATTTCACAATCAAAATCATAAATCTAACTGATCGAATTGTTTATCAAGGGTATTCACGTACTATAGGCCAATTACGTCTGCTCCTGTCTTTTCATTTCGTCTTGATTTTTTTTGTTCTATTCTCTTCTATCGGAACAATCAGTCGAGTTAACCTCAGATTTTAACCCCCTTCAACTAGAGAAAACACTTTTTCCATTCTTTTTGTTGGCTTTTTTCATCATTAATATCTCTTTTTCCTATGTACAGGAGTCTTATTCCGCTCAACATAGTGTTCCTCGATAATTTGGAGCTCCACATTCCTGTCCAACGTCATCATTTTTGACAAATTAAAGTGCTTTGACACATATCGTCACACATTAATCTTCAATGATGTCGAATACTTGAATTTTTACACACTATTCGGCATCTAGAATTATAGCAATTTTCTTGGACTAAACAAGCCTCGGCAAAGGAGGTTTGAACCAAAAAACGACTTATTAGACTGATAGTGTAGTGAAAACTCGATTTTTCATAATGGACCTTAGACATATTTCAATGTGTAAGAATATAAATTATTCTTTTCTTTGTAGGATTGTGATGTACATGAATCTAAAACAGGTCAGTGTCTTCTAATTCAAACGTTGGGCAATATATCAAATAAATCTTACAAAATTCAGCATATCATGAATCTTGTGGTTTCTTAATATTGTTCTTATACCATGAGTTCTACATCGTATTCTTTTTTTAAACTTTACTGGAATATATGTACAATTGATACAGTTCTTAAATCAAAATCTATGGAATTCAAAGGAATTTTCATTTTATAAAAAAATAAATGGTTATTTCAAAGTTATTTTTTGATTTGCTGATCCTTCTACTGGCATATAAATTCGCCAATAGATACTTCAGGAGCAAGGGAGGCCAAAACTGCATAGCTCAAGTGATTTTTTTTCTAGTCATTGTGAATATAGTTCAATAATAAAAAAAACTTCTCAAACCATTGTAGTTGGTTGCGATGTCAGAAATTATATTACATGGCATTTTAACTGATAAGGAAATCATTCTATGAAAAGTTCCATTGCAAAAGTCAACATAGAACGATTTAATTATATGCTTTGAACCCTTAATTATGTTTATCGAAAATAACACACATTTAAAGAATATTGTTAATTGCATTTGAGGCACTGGATTTTTAAACGTGTTTTATGTATGTGTTGGGGTGGGTAATTCGTACAACATATAAATACAAAGTGATTTTTTTTCTCAATACTTTTTATTATTTATACAGATACTAGTACAACCAGAGACAACTTTATCAAACTTTATGAGGAGGGACTGCAAAAATTCCATTTTAAAACTTTTGCAAACTTGACAAAGGTTGGACGAAATGCCATGCAGATCTACTTCGATGCGGTATTCCCAAAACAAGACCTTTTGAAATTGAAACTTTCAAAAGCAACCGCTGTAAAGAAAATGTTCCATTTGAACGACGATCAATTTGAAAGGCTGTGTCCTAGTATGTATTGTTTTGTATTAATCTGACTATGCGTTGTCATTTGAATCTACAATAATGTAATATATGTCCTTTCATTGTACGAGGGTCAATCAAAAAAATACGTAGACAATGTCCTACTCATCGCATTATTTTTAGAAAATTGAAGATCAACACATTTTTATAAGTAAAAAAATATTTTGTCAGTGTGTAAAGTTTCATTCCATTTGATGTTATGGAACTCGTGTTAGACAATTTTAAAAGTAACATATATTGTCACCACGGTGCACGGTTAACAAGAATGTGATGTTGAAAACAACGTCGAAATTTTTTTAAAGAATAACTCTGCCTTTTCATAATTCATCCACGGTGTGTTGCTTCTTTTGAATTCATGATTGATTGATTGTATATTGTTTAACGTCCCTCTCGAGAATTTTTTCACTCATATGAAGACGTCACCGTATGCCGGTGAAGGGCTTCAAATTTTGACCTTAACTCGGCAATCAGGGCCATTGAGCAGTGAGGGATCTTTATCGTGCCAACGCCTGCCGCTGACACGGGGCCTCGGTTCTTAAGGTCTCATCCAAAGGACCCGCGACTTTCACTTCAAAGAGCCGAGCGCATGGCGAGGGAACAGTTGCTACCCATTTTTTATCAACTAAGGTCAGTCGCGGCCGAAATATGAACTCACGACCTCCCGATCACAAAGCGAGAGCTCTACCGTCTGAGCTACCGCGAACGGTCTAATTCATGAATCTATAGCCCTTTACACCTAGCTCACTAACAATTGTTTAAGTACCTAAAGTTAAATTGTCAATGTTTTCATATTCTTTATTCAAATAACTCTTATTTGCGCGCGTTCCGCAAAAGTGAATTGCACATCACTTTTTATGACGTTACTAACTCTTTGACAAGATTTTTTTTACTTTAATTTTTTTTCTTTTCAGACCGTTCGTGGTCCGATTTTAAGTATCTTACATTCAAAAAATAGTCTTTCCCATTATAAACAAATGCATTGCACATTTTGTATCAATTTCCTGGTTCATCAAGCATTTTCAGAATTGTTTTCAAAGGTTTCCCGAATGCAAAACAAAATTTTATCGGTACACTCTGCTAACTCTCGATTCACGCCGACATTTTGGAACCAATTAATTCAATATGAATAGCAATTTTGCCATAAAATCTTTGTATAATACAAAGAACAGTTCAATGGTAAATGAAAAATCGTCCTAATACCAGCGCTAAACAGAAAATTATCCATAATTCCAGCTCTTGAAAAAGAGGGGTAGACCATATTTTCCATCGAAATCGGAGTTTCAAGCATCACCGTGCTTTTAAATAGTCTTGGATATGATTGAATGTTCCTTATATCTTTTCTTATGTTTTCGGCAAATACATAAAACATAAATTTTTCAATAAAATATAATGTTTCAGTTGTATATCGCTTTGAAATTGGTGGAAAATAAGCAGTTTTATCGTGTTTTCTTGTCAATCAACATACCCCCCCCCAAGTCACACAAAAGCTTTGGTATGAAATTGTGAAATACCATTCCATATTACCTGTAAAAAGGAATTTTAGTGACACGGGGGGGGGGGGGGATGTTTTAAAAATATTTTCCGTTTTCCATTGATTTCTATGGTGAAAAACACAAGTTTTACCAAAATTTTAGAGTTATCTCTCTTTGTTTTCCCAAATAAGTAATGTTTTATGAAAATCCATATAATTATCTATAAAAAATTATTGAAAAATTCATTGTAAGTGTTAACTTTTGAAAATTGACTTGGAGGTAGGCGGGAGGATAAAACTATCGTTCGCAGTTCTTTATGTTCTGCATTTTCTTCCCTTTCTTACTTCCAATCAATATATCAATAGTATGTTATGTTCAATAGGTGATAAATCTGAACCATCTTCTCAATCGTTTGATGTGACAATGATGTACCAGATGCTACGAAACCGTTATCCAAATCTTCCACAACCGACTAAGGGCTGGGGAAAGACTCCAGATACAAGTGATCAAAGTGAAACTGACGACGTAGAAAGGATCCGGATTTACAGAAACCAAGTCGTTCATGAACCTGATGCAACAAGTAAATTAGAAAAGAGGGACCTGGAGGAGAAAGGGAGAGATCTGACACAGGTAAAGTCAAGATTTAAGAAATGGTCCAATAAATGTTTTGTCTTTGATTCTGATCCATGTTCTTACATATACGTTTGCAGGAGCATATTTTACGTACAGTTTCTAAAACGAGGCAAGCTATTGATAACTATGTTGCTGATACAAAGATATCAACGGTCCCGTTTGAAGTCAATATTTCGCAAATTCTTTCACCGATACAATATTAATCTATTCAGATAATACAATTAATCGAACGTTGGCTGGCCTTTCTCAAACATTCCTCGGGGAATATTTTCACAATGGATCATCTACGGATTTTTTCCATTTGCTTGATCGGTAAAAGGAGCAAACAGAGGATGTGACGAGTATGCTTACTCCTTCATGGCACTTGATCCGATCTCTGATGTTTTTGAAAGTCCATATTCGTTTTGCTTCAAATAAATATTGTTTCAATGGACGTTTAGTCTTTATTGCTGCTATCCTCATGTTTCATTAACTCAAATGTACTTTTGACAAGGATGTCAAAATATTTTAACGTTTATTATTTTCTTTAAATATAATTATTTCTAGGCCATTGTGAGATTGAGCAAGGGTGATCCAAATATACAGCATGAAATGATGAATGCTCTGAAAAATCCTACATGAGAAGAAATGGACACTTAGAATGGGTAATATAATTTTTCTAGTTTTACAAAGTTCTTGTTCAATTTTTTATTTTTTTATTTATGTACGGAAACTCAAAAGAAACGCAACATCCTTAATTTTGTACGGTTGAATGATATTCATTCCATTTCCGGAAGTTGATTTTAACCCTCTAATAAAAATCAAATGCATTTTTATTAAAAGATTTGACAACATTTTGGAATTCAAGGATTTGCATGAGGATCGTATTAATATTCCGAAGAAAAATCTTTTCTTTTCCGGATGAGAGATCTATATTTCCTCCAAATGACTGAAAGCACACATTTACAATTTGCTAAATTTTGAATTTCTAAAAATATAGAAAAAGGAGAGCTGCAGATGCAAATATACACTAAATAACGACTTTTTAGGCTCATGTGTTCCACATGTATAAGACTTACTACACTACACCAAGTTAAAGAACATTCGACCACAGTTACTGACAAACGGGCATTTAAAAATGCCCAGGAATATTAAATTCGCTTAGATTAAGACATTGATAAACCTAATGCATTGTAGAAATCGAACTGCATTTGTTGTACCTGGCGAACCAGCACATTTTTAATTGAATGGTCGGAAAAGAGGGTGATTTACGAGTTATGTGTTAATTACTTTCTAAGGTCTAAAGATAATGTTTTACGTTTAAATGAAGTATTTTTTGTAAATTTACTTTTTACCTTAATATATTCATTTTCAATGTTATAAATTATCTTTAAGCCATTAAAGTAAGACATAACTCGTAAAATATTACATGTATTTAAGAAAAAATAATAAACATATATTACGATGAAACAATAGTAAATTTTGTTTCTTGTTCCCTAGTAACGAAATTGTATTATTTATGACGTCCTCCCTTATAATGGAATTGTGTCATAATCAAGTGATATTTCTTTATTCACTCCTCACAAAATTGAACGAACAAAATTTGGTGTTCTTTATAGAAATTATATTCAAGAAGTTGTCTTTATCAGATGCTGATCATTAAAACACAAAGGAAATTTTTAGAAAATTAAATATCATGAAACATTATAAAATCAGAAACATCAGAACGTAATAATTTTGAACATTTTATTATTAAATCCCCATAAGTTTCAGCTCTTATGGCTCAGTGGTTCTTGAGAATGTTTTTTTAATGTTTTCTATTTTAAAAGTATTGTTGCACTCATGGCAAAAAGAGCTTTTTCCCTATTCTTTCAAAACTGATTTATTGTATTTGACAAGAACATTTACATCCAAATTAAAAACCAATTCAAACCCGTCTGCATTGAAAAAAAAACTTTTTATGGACCATTTTTAAAGTACTTTAATATATCAATTATCATATAAAGAATCTAAATTATAATTCAATTTCCCCTGAAATCTTTTTGAAAAATATAATTTTTGCTAGTGAATGTATTCTTTTCTTGAAGTAAATTTTGATAAATTTATGCTTGTGTTGTACTGTAACCAAATCAAAAAAATATCTCAAAATAATCTCACAGAATGTCATGAAATAAAGAGTACCTACAAACAACTATTTCATGTATATGATATTTGAAAACTTAATTATTGATATTGCTTATTCAATTACCCAGATTCCAACGTTATTCTAGTCAATTTAAAGGTAATATATATTTATTCCAGGTGCTGCCCTAACATCAACTTCAGTAGAATCATCTTTGGACTTTTTCCTGTACAATTGTATGGAGTACTAGTATGTTTTTATGTACGAATATATGTAACAAAATGTCAATGAACAACCCTCCTTAAGGTTTATTTGTCAATTGACTAATCTTTTGTTTTTCAAAAGTTGATGATAAGAACCTTTTTTTTTTTTTAGACGAACCAAATATGATTCATTCGAATTTGAAAACTTCAAACATTGTTGCGTTTGAAAAAATAGTATTTAGATTTATGTTATGCAAAAAAACACTATTTGTATCCACTTTATCGTACATGTGCCTACAAAAATGTATTTCCTTCATATATGTGTATCAGTTTTATATCCGTCAGCATGGACTTGTTTGGTTAATCTATTTCAAAAGCATTGTAAACAGGGAATCTTAAACATCCAATTCGTCTTTGAAAGGAAAATATCATATCTAGAATATTACTTCTATAGTATCTTATCCAATGTCTCCGCCAATTTCCATGTAAAAGAGAAACCTAGATCTGAAGTGGGGGAGGGGGGTTGTTCAAGCATTTTTTAGTTCGATGGGTGTTAAAAAAATTGTTTGTCTGTTTATCTGTTTGTCTGTTTGTATTTCTGTATGTTGTCAACTTTAACCTTTGCCATAACTTTTGAACAATAAAAGATAGGGACTTCATATTTGGTATGCATACTCCAATAATAAAGTTCTTTCAAATGACATCAAGGACAATGACCTTGTGACCTTAACTGTGACCTATATGCTAAAAATAGCTTTTTCCACTGTTTGTCATACCTTTTTAACCATAGGAGATACGGACTTCATATTTGGTATGCATACTCCACTAATAAAGTTCTTTCAAATGACATCAAGGACAATGACCTTGTGACCTTGACTGTGACCTATATGCTAAAAATAGCTTTTCCACTGTTTGTCATAACTTTTTAACCATAGGAGTTAGGGACTTCATATTTGGTATGCATACTCCACTAATAAAGTCCTTTCAAACGACGACAAGGTCAATGATCTTGTGACCTTGACTGTGACCTATATCCTAAAAAAAGCTTTTTACAATTTTGCCATAATTTTTTAACCATACATGATAAGGACTTCATATTTGGGATGCATACTCCACTGATTAAGTTCTTTCAAATGACACCATGGTCAATGACCTTGTGACCTTGACTGTGACCAATATGCTAAAAATAGATTTTTTGAACTTTGTTGCCGCCGGGCGCATAGTGTTTCACAAACACATCTTGTTTTTTTATACCCCCCGCAAACGAAGTTTAGGGGGGGGGGGTATATTGGAATCACCATGTCTGTCTGTCCGTTTGTCTGTCTGTCCCTCTGTCTGTCTGTCTGTAGACGAGATTTTGTCCGGACCATTACTAACAAACTATTGGAAGGATTTGTCTGAAAATTTGTACACATATTATTCACCATATGAAGTTGTGCACCTGATATTTTCATCTTCATTAGATTATTATTTTGAATTTTACAGGTGTTTTTTCATTTTTATTTTGTGGTTTTGTCTGGACCGTTTCTTAAAAACTATTGCAATGATTAATCTGAAAATTTGTACACTTATTATTCACCATATGAAGGTGTGCACCTGGAATTTTCAACTCTTTTTGTTAATTTTTTTGCATTTTACAGGTTTTATTTTTTATTTTAATTGACTTGTTCATTTTGGGTTCATGTATAAGGTCTGAGATATAGAATCTAGAATATTTGTTAAAAAATACTACAGCTTAAAACTACTCATAAAAACTTAGAAAAAGAAACATCATAAAGTGTTAAAAACAGTTTTTACATTGCACAGAAGATAATGTAATTCCATTTGTCTCTTGGGAATAATGACTGGACATGCATCCAGTTAAAAATAAATTAATGAGTTTGGTGTTGGAAGTTGTACATGTAAAGGCATATCTCTTATCAAGTGTGTGTGTTATCTATCTCCAGGGAATAAGGCACAAGAATTAAAGATCTCTCTTCTCTTATTCTCTTAATTGTAATTTATTGTCTGTCAAAGCACTTCATCACTGGATGACCAGCTCTTTATTTTCAAAATGCATTTCAAATTGATATATCAAGATTAATTTGATTTTGCATAATGGTTTTTTTTCAACAATCAGTTTGCAGAGTGACATAACACATAATTGCAATATATTTTTTTAATGCAGTAATAAAAAAAAAATTAAAATGAAAAAATTTAAACAAAATGTTACAATGGAATTACAATGTATTAGTTTTGATGTTTCATTTGGTTGCACCTTTGTTTCATTCATTAAGAAACATGATGAGCAATTTTATTTCACTGCAAATTTTTGTAAGTAAATTGTGAACACCTCTAGATCCATAAAGTATTTTTGAATTGGCACCTTATATATATATTGGATTTCGAAACTTCATAAGAATCTTCATTTTATTTACATTCATTTACAATTTATTTTATTCATTTACAATTTATCATTGAATGAAATGCTGACTGACGTTTTTCATACCAATTGTTAGTCCATTATTTATACACTAAATTGACCACGAATTTTTTCCGTTATTTTCTGATTATGACAACGAGCACACGGCGGGTGTGACCGGTCGGCAGGGGATGCTCACTCCTCCATGGCACCTGATCCCACCTCTGATGTTTCGGAGGTCCGTGTTTGCTCTGCTCTTATTTTGTATATTGTTTAATGGACGTTGAGATTGAATACTGTTCGTTATTTCCATATCCTTCTCTGAAAAACCCAGCGGGGGTATCTGTCCCTAATGGACAGTTCTAGTTTACTTTACAATGCGTATCTAAATTTAACATATTAGTAATTACATGTATCACCTTATGAACCATGTGTAAATTAATTAAGCATTTCTAACATATGTGTACATTTATACGTATTAAGAATAATACTGAATACTACTATATTCATATTTTGTAAATAATCATTATGCTTGTATATTCTATCTATTTATCATGTATGTAATATGATCAAAAGGGTCCTGATTCGAAATGATAAATATCTGTATACATGTATAGCATGGAATAAGGAACATCACTTTGCTGAAAGCTCATAAAAGTGTGCTTGCTTTAAGCGTTTGTTAATGTATTAATAGATAAAGAATTAATTAAAGATATGTAAAAGAAGATTTTGTTTGTTTTTTTGTAATTTAAAAGCAGATACAAAAATCGAAATAAAATGTTACTTCAGTTGTAGCTATATGGTCGACAAACAACGGGGTTTACTCCCTACATTAAATTACATGTGTCATTCTACATGTAAGTAATAAATAGCGGCTTGGTGAAGAACAATTCTGTTGCGTACCGGTCAACACGTTTTTCAGTTATTGTCTGACATGGAGCACAAGGCGGGTGTGACTGGTCTGCAGGGGATGCTCACTTCTCCATGGCACCTAATCCCATCTCTGATTTTGGAGACCCGTGTCATAAACGTCCTATCTCCTACCCACTCACTGGGTTCCGACGCCTACGCGTGTTTTCTCTGCTCTTATTATCTATTGTTTTATGGACTTTTGAGCTTATATACTGTTCGTTATTTCCATATATTCACACATATTAATTTATCAACATCAAGGAACCCTCAATTGAAAAAAGACGATATGGCTGTCATAAACATTTGGAAACACTCAAAAGCTTCTTGACATATTCCTGAAAAATGAAAGTTACAAACAGATTTTATGATTTACAACCCTGACCTTTGAATTTTTATGTCGAAATTAACAGGGGACTTTAAAGACCTATAGGAAATTGTTAGATAAACATTCACTGCAAAAGCTTCAATCTAAAGATATTGAGCGGAAACAAAATTGTTTTTAAAAAGACGGAAAATTGTTATTTATGTCCTTGACCTATGACCTCAATATATCTATTTTAGGCCATAAGGAGTTATTATTACTAACCAATATACGGCATTAAACTGAAATATTTTGAGAGACCAAATGGATAGGGATGCTCAAGGCTTACCATGTCTACAATGTGAATTAATTTTGACTGTTGTTTTGTTCAGTTTTGACACAAATGGGAGTATAATGATCACTCGCATTTGCATGATAAAAACCTACGATATTTCAACGTTATACACAACCATTCCCCACGATAAATTAAAGTACAGGCTTTTTTATATCATTAACTGTTGCTTTTTCAATAAAAATGAAACTATTGAATTGTCCTTCCTGGCCATCGCTCATTTGCAAAATTATTTTTTAAAAAGACATTCTACATGTAGTTGCAAACATAAGTTCTATGTTGGCATCAAAGAGATGCTTTAGTTTCTGATTGACAATATCTATGTGGTCTCTGGAGACTAAGTCTTCATGCCATCCGTTGGGGTTCCCGGCGGTTCCGGTTGCACTCCATTGTTAGCACACCTGTTTTTGTATTCATATATGACGCAGAATTTCTCAAAGTCATGCGTAAGAAGAGAGCACTTGCTGTGGCCTTCGGCTTGGCATTTGAATGAATTGACGACGTATTGTCCATTAACAAGAGTGAATGTGAAATTATTTCGAACTATTTTTAGCATAGTTGCCAATGTATCATTGAGTACTGGATAATACTTATAGTCATCACAACTTTTTCAGTTACATTTTTACAAAGGTTTGAGAAGTACCGTAAATCTGGAAATTTTTACGTCGATTTATTTTTGCGAATTTGGGTCAACACGCTATTGATTAATTTTTACGCTTCAAAATTTTGCGAATTGTCACCGGTGCTAAAAATAAAAATCACTTAAGATTTTCATATCAATTTATGTTTGAATTTAGTGTGCACAGCTAGAATACCACCAATATACTCGCAACGTGGCAAGAAATTGCAGAATCTCTCTGAAACAATTTTGAAGATAAAAATTCAAAAGGATTTGCACTGAAAATAACTTCTAAATCAATTATAACAAATCTTTTAGAGGTTGTGCATGCCTTTTAACCTAAAATACAATCCAAATAAAGACAAAAATATATAACTAATTTTCTCAACGTTTGTTTCTTTCTCACCTAAATTTTAAACGCCGTGTTTACATTTGGAATTCTCTACTAAAAGCACTGAGGTCGAGTTATCGCCCGCACGTATTGATAAAATCATGGTTGGATAAAATAACTGGTTTCTCTTTCTTGGCAAAATAATTGAAAAGGGACACACCGTCTCAGTGCTTGTCAAACCATCGGACGATATTGCATAGCATATAATGAGGGCAATTTACACGCACGGGTAATTAGCTTGTAGTTACAGTAGTATAAACAGGTTTCTTTTTAAAAATGACCAGTGCTTACCGACGCCTATTCAATGAGTTAAAAATAAACACCAACTTTCAGAAACAAATTCTTTACATGTTGATTTATTTTTAAGAAAAATATTTTTGCGAATGCATTGCACGCGCAAATATGCTAAAAATTTATCTACAGTAAAAATTTCCAGATTTACGGTATGACTGTTCTCTTTAACTTATTCAACATTTGAAATGTAAACGTAAAACAAAAAAATTTAATTTAAGATAAAAAAAAATAAAGGTTAGAATATCCTCTTTATGAAAACACAAAATGGGAATTTAAATAATCTTTGATACAGCTTTTAACTCTTTGGGTATTTTTAATGATTCTATTTTAATATAGAAAAATATTTAACTTTTCGATGTACATTTGGTCACCTTCAATCACTTCTGCATTAGATCTATAATATAAAAAGCTAATCAGGATTGTAAGATTTAAGAGAAATTGTGATATTGCAACATATAAAGTATAAATTTAAAAAAAAAAAATCCAAAATCTAACCTTTGACATTTTCAACACATTTTGTTTAGATTTTATTTTAAAAAATATACATATATATTTTTTCAGCTTTGAACAATCAAATAAAAATTTCCATTTGCTGTTTTTTTACTAAACATTCATTCATTAATTCATTTCTCTTGCTTATTCCATAAAAGTACTTGTATCACCAAGATATATCATAAAAAATGTATATTCCTATGTTTTCTTATAATTCTTATATTATCTTTTAAATATTTTTTTCTCAAAAAAGATCAACCCTTTTTGAACGGGATGTCCTCCAGTTTTAATGGAAACATATATTTTTCAATTGCATAGTTTATACAAATTATTTTGTTTACTTCGAAAAACATACCCGTATACATAATATGTACTATTTTCTTATAAAATGAAGATATCTAACATTTGGTATACATACAAGTGCAAATAAAACAGAATATTTCTAATCATCATGATCTCATTTATTTAGCAATCATCTCTTAAGGAAAATAAAATTTCAGCACATTATTTACATATATTCTATCATTTTTACTTTACCACTGTTAAACTCGGCCACAACGAGTTTGTCTCTGGTGTCTACACATAAACCCCATGGATACTTTAGATCACAGTTATCAATGTAATGAAGGAACTGTCCGTCCTGATCCAGAATGTGGATACAGTGGTTGTTACAGTCTGCTGTCAGGATCCGACTCTGGCTGTCTATTGTGATGCCAAGTGGATCAAATGATCCCTTGGTAGTAGAGGGATGACCAGTGTATCTAAATCGGAGTTTTCCTGCATAATTAACCACCACTACTGCCTTGGCTTTCTGGTCAGCCACACAGATATCTAGGTTCCTGTTCTCACTGATGTGTTTAAGGTAACCCGATGAATACAGAGGTTTACCGTCACTATCAAACTGAATGGTTTGTTTCTCTATGGAGCCAGTGTAACGGACAACTTTTGATTGTTTATCATTGCTGTACATGGTGACTAGGAAATCACCAGAGGAGGTACCATAGACACAGTAAGGTCTCCACCCCTGTAGTCTGATCACTTGCCATATCTGTTTATTCTTCACTATGTTTACAGTTCTTGTATCAGGGTCAGTATAAACTAGATCTCCACTCCTTGTCACTGTGATATCACCTGGCCATTTCCCCGATTTGGTTTGGATTGATTTCAGAAGTTTGCCCTGGAGGTTGTATAGTTTTATGATTTTGTCTTGTCCACATGTCCAGAATTCCTCGTCACTTAGAGAGCTAACGCCGCGTGGGATATACCCTGTATTTATCGTGGCAATGACCTCTGGTTTCATACGCAGTATGTCTGGAGGACAAGATACACCTTCTGGTGTGTCCAGTGTGTAGACATGATAAGATTTTCTCGAATCATAAGGCACCACTTCATGATTCTTAGAGACGTCAGAGATGTGTTCCACCATACAAATCTTGCACAGATTCATGTAACAAAAGTTACAGTACATTTGTACAACTCTGTCTTTACAGAAATCACATCTGATGATGTCCTGGGCACAAAATTTAGGATTCATATTAACAGATTCCTGAAAAAATGTGAAATTTAATCAACATTATTGAATAATTAAGAACGAAAGTTGTAAAAGTTGCATTCAAAATAATGTCAAAATCAAAATTACATGTGTCCTAGCTGTGACTGTGTACCGATATTTCTACAGTCTATCAAGAATTGTTTTTTTTTCATATATCCCAGAGGCTAGACAATGTGTTAAATAAAAGTTTTTGGAATTAGGCTGCACAGAATAAGGTCTAATATCAACGAGAAATCAACTGTATCAAGATATGCTGAGCGATATTCAGTAATGTTCATAATATTTTTTCTTCGAGATATTCTTAGAGTTATTCCCCGTTGTGAAATAGGAAGTATACATAACCCGGCATTTTATATGTAAACAAACTGCTCGGAGATTGTAAAGAAACCAATCTGTAATGTAAGTTGAAGCAAAAGTTGGAAGAAATTTAGATTCAGGTATGGATAGGAGAATTTTTTCTGTTGGAAAATATGTCTTTAAAATTGAATTAATATGATTCATAATACTAACTCAAATTGTGTTGAAATCTTCAAACGAAAATGTGTCAATACTGCATCTATATTTACACATTGTGATAATTCAGATAAGGCCATAAGGGATACACATCTACATATAAAAAAATAATGATAGGGTTGTGGTGGCTGGGGTGAAATATGTTGGTATGCATAAATTTAACACACATTTTTTTTATGGTAAGGGGTTTTATTTTATTAGATCATTTGATACATAGCACAATTTCTAGGCCTAGTCATTTACTTTTATTTATAAGTAACATGGAAAGTCAAGAAAGTTCAATAAAAGTCAACTCCTAGTGAGTGTCAAATCACATTTGAGGTCATATCAGTATAATTTAAAATTTGTAGTCACTGTGTTATTTAATATACTTAATTCATTTCTGATAATTGTACATGTACAGGTATGGGTTTTTTTCCCAGTTAGGGATATGATATCAGTATCAAGGGAGGCATACTGCTTTGTAGCTGTCTGCTAGCAGCTGTATGTCTGTTGGTCGGTCGGTCCACCACCAGTTTCTGTTTATCTTCTTTGCAGAGGTTGCATGTATTGAAATGAAATTTGGTATACAGATTTATCATAAGAATATTTAGGTCAAGGTTTGTTTTGGGCTGATAAGATCAGGGATTTCGGGTAAGGGGTTTCATTTTATTAGATCATTTGATACATAGCGCATTTTCTAGTCATTTACTTTTATTTATAAGTAACATGGAAAGTCAAGAAAATTCAATAAAAGTCAAATTCCTAGTGAGTGTCAAATCACATTCGAGGTCATATCAGTATAATTTCAAGAAACTTGTAGTCACTGTGTTATTTAATTTAATATTATACTTAATTCATTACTGATAATTGTACATACAGGTATGATTTTTTCCCAGTTATGGATATGATATATCAGTATCAACTTATCAAGGAAGGGCATACTGCTTTGCAGCTGTCTGTTTGCAGCTGTATGTCTGTTGGTCGGTCGGTCCACCACCAGTTTCTGTTTATTTTCTTTGCAGAGGTTGCATGTATTAAAATAAAATTTGGTACACAGATTTATCATAAGAATATCTAGTCAATGTTTGCTTTCGGTAGGTAAGATCAGGGAATTTTTTTACAGAGTTATGTCCATTCGACTTAGAAAGATTCCAATTATCTGGGGGAGAGGGCAATAAGTTTTTTACAAACATATCTTGTTCAAGGACTTGTTATTCTTCAAATATCCTTGTTGTTTCACAGGCAGCAGAATAGTCTACAAATGAAGTTCGGGAAGGAACTTTGCAGGCTTCTGGATGTACTGTAGAGGAGTTCTCATGATATGATAAAGACAAATTACCAGCAACAAGAGGTTTTTTTATGGGTAAAATTTTTTACCTTCATCATGGAATTTGACTAAATCTTGGAAAAACTTTAACCCAGGGCATACTAATTGAACTGATTTTGACATTTGACCTACTTTTGAAAAAGTTGGGTCTGTTATGGATAATTTTTAAATGAGAGTGATGCATCTCTTATATGTATTCTTTTAAATTGTAAATGTATCTGTTGTACCGGTATTTGGTAGGTGAGTATAACATTTATTATACCATATATCTCTTCTAGTTAAGTTTACCTAAATAAAGAATATATAATTAACATGATTAATATAATTTATTTTATTTTAGCCAGAGCATATGCTACACATATACTACAAATTTTGGCCATCAATGGAGAAAACTACTTCAACCAGTACATATTTACATATGTACATGTACTACAAAAGACGCCAATTCATCCAAAAGTAAGAGAGATAACTAGAATTAGGAACGGGGAAAGAAAATGTACCACAATGACAAAGAGTGAGGTGAAAGCAAGAAACATAAGGACAGGTCCCACAAGCTTTTTGGATTATTTTGTCTACCAATGACAGTGTGGTGGAACTTGGTCGAAATATAAAAAATTATGATGTTCCTGTACTTTTTCATGCATTAATTGATATACTGTCTTGTGAAATTATGGAAAAACATGTCACACAGGTTCATGGTTTTCTAGACACGTACTCTTCCATTATTCAAACTAGTCAAGTTTTGTCTGCGCTCATAAAACAACAGCCTGAGCTCATAATACAACCTAAAATTATTGTTTTATACGCTTGTAATGAAAGTTCAGGTATAATATAATTTCATAAAATTTGTACAATATTCATTTCAATACATATTGTATAATTTGGAAATGTTATTGGAATAATTTTATTATCAAACATGAACATTTTGCAGAGAAAAGATGTTCAGAGGAAATTCGGGCTGAATATTTTCTAAATAGCTCCACTCTTTTTTCTGAAACTTGGACTCATTGATTGATTGTTGTCATTTTTCATGTTAAACCTATGCATTTTTTGTTTCCATTACTCTGCATGTAGTAGTAACATATGTGACAAGGATTCATATTTCTCATATCTCGTTGTTATATAGTCAATCGACAATAATAGCTGGCATTGTAAGGTCGTACAC